>WHVA01000589.1:0-64437 GCA_015179125.1 Gautieria morchelliformis | reverse complement strand
CGAGCCCGATCCCGAGCTTGAACTCATATCCGACCTTGATCCCATGCCCGTATCCCCTTAGTTACTGATTCCGCTCCATCACGCATCATTCGTATATTACTCGCCCTGACTCGTCTCCTGACCGCCTGACCTCCACTAATCGTTCGCCCCTGACTTGCACCTCGTCCGTATATAACCCCCTTGTATGCATTCCTCCCTCAGTCTGAAAATCAACTATCGTGTCCCTTCGATCCCTAGCTAGTTTCTACGCCTCGCCTCTTAAGCAAACCTCGCCTCTTATTCGTTTACCTCCGAAGTTGGACTCGTGCGAGGTCGGGCGCAGCACATAAGCTGAAGCCAAGTCCCTCTCCGACTTCCCCATCCAAACCTCGCCCGTAACCTCGGACCTTGCTCGGGTTTCGTCCCGACCTCGGTCAACCTTACGACGGATCGTATCGTAACAGTATTTTCAGACTGCTTACACCCTACGTATCCCTTTTTTTCACGATGTCCATGATAACTCGTTCTCGCACCCTTCGGGGTATCTCAGAACAGCGACGTTTCTCGGAAGCCCCCGATGATTCACCCCCGTCCCCGGGGATGCCCCTCGCAGACCCGCCGAGCCTAGTAACAAAGGCAAAGGTAGGGCTAACCTCGGTGACCCTTCAGGTGATCCAGGTGATGGCTCTAGAAGTTCTGACAACGATCGGGACCTCCCCAACCTTCCGCCGAGGACCTCGGTGACCTCGAGGACAACGAGCTTATGCGTCGAGTGTTCATCAAACTCGCGAAACCTCGCGAATCCGAAGCACGAGCCAAGGTCAAGGAACCGGATAGTTATGACGGTACTGACCAAGCCAAGCTTCGCACCTTCTTCCTTCAATGTGTACTCAACTTCAGAGATCGCCCCACCGCGTTCAAGACTGGGGCCTCAAAGGTGCAGTATGCTATTTCTTACCTGTCCGGCTCGGCTCTGCAATATTTCGAGCCGGCGATCTCGGCGAAGTCCAACCCGAGCCAGATTGGCTCGAGGACTGGGACAGTTTCAAGGCCGAGCTCGAGCTTAACTTCGGCCCATACGACAACGCGGCCCAAGCCGAGATTGACCTCGAGAAGATCGTTATGAAAGAGCACCACAAGGCCGCGCGATTCTTTATCGACTTCGCCCGAGCTTCGACTCGGACTCAGTGGAACGACGCGGCCCTCCGACACTTTGCCTACAAGGGCTTGGCCAAACGGATCAAGGACGACTTACTTCACTTCCCTCGATTCCGCAGCCTCGCCGAGCTTAGGAACTTCGCGCTGGAATGCGATAGCCGTTACTGGGAGCGAAAGGAATACGACGCCATGATCAATGGTCGTAGCTCCCAGCCTGCACGCACCACTAATCAGTCCAGTAGCAATGCCACTAACAACCACCAGTCTTCCAGTGGTTCCAATAACAATAAGAACCGCAACAAGACTAACAACAGCGGCAAGGGTTCCAACAACAACAACTCTTCGAACAACAAGAGCCAGCCCGACATTTCGAGCAAACTCGGGAAGGATGGCAAACTGCTTCCCGAGGAGCGCCAACGTCGGGTCGACCAAGGCTTTGTCTGCTCTGCGGCACCAAAGGTCACGTCGTCAAGGACTGCCCGAAGAACAAGTCTACCAACAGTAGCGGTTCTAAAGGTTGGGCAACGAAGACCCCTAACGAGGGGACTTCAGCCTCCATTACGGAGGTGAAAAAATAGGTAGCAACCTCGGAACCACACGATCCGAGGATTGCGGTAACCTCACCCGTGTGCTCAGACTCAGCGCCGCTTCTCATTCATTGTCCAAAGATTCCCTTAATGTAGATCTAACCTCGCCTTCGCTGCCCAACGTCGCTTTTGTTGCATTAGTTGACTGCGGGTCCTCAGACTGTTTTATTGAATCCAGATTTGTCCAAAAGTACTCCATGCCTGCTTATCCTGTCACTCCTATACCCTTGAAACTATTTGACGGTAGTACTAACACTACCATTACCCAAGCTCTAGACCTCTGCATTTGCTTTCCGACCGGCGAACAACAATGGGTTACCTTCTACGTAACCTCGCTCGACTCAAGTTGCTCGATGGTACTTGGCCACAACTGGCTCACCCGCTACAATCCGTCGATTGACTGGGTATTGGGCAGTATTACTTTCAAGACCATCGACCTAACAACGACTCCAGCGACCCCGGCGACGTCAGCCCGCTCAGCTTCGGCTACGACTTCGACCTCGCCTACGGCATCTTCGCCCCCGCCTCCGACCTCGCTTCCGAAGTTGCAAGCACCCCTCGTTTCCCTAATCAATGCACCCGCTTTCATGCGCGCATCTAGATTGGAAGGGTCCGAAGTGTTTCAGCTCAATTTGGCTTCGCCTGAGCTCCTCGCCAGAGGGGCAACATCGGGAGGAAGCTCTTCCGAGCTTCCTGAGAACGTTAAGAAACATGTTCCCGAAGTATATCACGAATTTGCAGATGTGTTCAGCAAAGCACGCGCTGACACTCTAGCTCCCCACCGACCTCACGATATCAAAATCAACCTCGAAGAAGGGACCTCGCCACCTATCGGTCCCATCTACTCTCTCTCAGCTTCCGAACTCAAAGCACTTCGCGAGTTCATCGACGAGCATTTAAACATCGGTTTCATCCGACCTTCACGCTCGCCTCATGGTGCACCGGTATTGTTCGTTCGCAAAAAGATGGCTCACTTCGGTTGTGTGTCGACTTCCGAGGGTTAAACAAAATCTCAAAAAAAGATCGGTATCCATTGCCATTGATTGCTGACTTACTTGATGCTCCAAAGAATGCTCGCATCTATACGAAAATTGACCTTCGTCACGCTTACCACCTCGTACGGGTGGCCGAGGGTGACGAATGGAAACCGCCTTCAGGACTCGCTATGGGTCTTTTGAATGGTTGGTTATGCCATTTGGTCTCACTAATGGCCCTGCTGCCTTCCAGAGATTCATGAACGAGGTGTTCGCCGACCTTTTGGACGTTTGTGTGGTGGTATACTTGGATGACATTCTAATCTACTCCAGTGACCCCTCCAAACATGTTGAACATGTCAAGGAAGTCTTGCGACGACTACGACTCAACAACCTCTTCGCCAAAGAAGACAAATGCGAGTTCCATCGCGACTCGGTTGAATTCCTCGGCTACATACTCTCTCCCGAGGGCCTCACTATGGCAGATGACAAAGTAAAGGTCATTCAAGACTGGCCTGAACCTCGCAAAGTTCGCGACATCCAATCCTTCCTCGGCTTCGCCAACTTCTACCGACGTTTCATTCACAACTACTCCGACATCACCATTCCTCTCACCCGACTTACCCGCAAGGGTACCCCTTGGAATTTTTCCGAGGATTGTCGACGGGCTTTCAACCTGTTGAAGAGGGCGTTCACTACCGCCCCTATCCTTACTCACTGGATTCCTGACCTTCCACTGATCGTAGAGACTGATGCATCAGATTATGCCTTAGCGGCAATCTTATCACTACGAACCTCGGAAGGCGAACTTCATCCCGTCGCTTTCCACTCCCGCACATTCACCTCTACCGAGCTCAACTACGATGTTCACGACAAGGAGCTCCTCGCCATTTTTGAAGCTTTTCAACGCTGGCGACACTACCTAGAGGGCTCAGGCGAACCGTTGACGTTATCACCGATCACAAGAACCTCGAATACTTTTCAACTACGAAGCTCTTGACCCGTCGACAAGCTCGGTGGTCGGAATACCTTTCCCAGTTCAACCTCGCCATACGCTTCCGACCTGGTCGCCTCGGAACGAAGCCTGACTCTCTCACCAGACGATGGGACGTCTACCTTAAAGAGGGGAATAGCGACTATGCCACCATAAACCCGCAGAACCTACGGCCAGTGTTTACTCAGCACCAGCTGGCATCGTCCCTTAGAGCTACTAACCTCGCTCCCATCGTACTCCGAGCCGCTTCACTGCTTGATACCGAGCAGATCCGAGCTGACATACTAGCAAACCTCCCCTCGGACCCCATAGCCAAGTCGCACCTCGGCTTGGTTAATGACCCGAGGTGGACCACAGACCCCGAGGGATTTCTCAAACTTGACAACCGAACCTATGTTCCAGCGGCCCAAGACCTTCGACTTCGCATCCTGCAATACAAGCACGATCACATTCTCTCGGGACACTTCGGGGTCAACAAGACCTTGGAGCTGATCCGACGAGACTATACTTGGCCAGGGATTAGATCCTTTGTCAAGGAGTATTGCAAGACGTGTACCACTTGTATGCGAAGCAAGCCGCAACGTCACAAACCCTATGGTCTCCTCAAGCAACTTCCTGTTCCCGAGAAACCTTGGAATTCCATCTCTATGGATTTCATTGAGCAACTCCCCCCTTCATCCGAGTTCACCTCCATCCTAGTGATTGTTGACCGCTTCACTAAGCAGGTTATCTTCATTCCAACCACAGACAAGATAACCTCGCAAGAGCTCGCTCACCTCTTCGTTCTTCATGTCTTTTCAAAGCATGGAGTCCCCTCGCACGTCACCTCGGACAGGGGTTCCGAGTTTGTTTCGCACTTCTGGCGTTCCCTAGGGAAAGCTTTGGACATGCGGTTGCATTTCACCTCGGGATATCATCCCGAGGGTGACGGTCAGACCGAGCGTGCTAACCAAACTTTGGAACAGTACCTCAGGATCTATTGCAACTATCAGCAGTCCAATTGGGCTTCGCTCCTTCCCCTAGCCGAGTTCGCCTACAACAACGCGCCTAGCGCAACCACCGGCGTCTCCCCATTCTTTGCCAATAAAGGCTACCATCCGAACCTCGCAGTTCACCCCGAGCGCGACCTCGCCTCGGCACGAGCCCGAGACTTCGTGGTTGACCTGGACGAGCTTCACCAAGAACTTCGCCGCGCCATCCTCGAGGCTCAGAAAACTTACCAAGCCTCGGCCGATGTTCGTCGCAAGCCCGCGCCTGATTTCCAAGTAGGATCCCTCGCTTTTGTAAAGGCACAGTACTTTCGAACAACTCGGCCTACCAAGAAGCTCGCCGAGAAGTTCTTGGGTCCTTTTGAAATCATTTCCCGAGCGGGTACTCACTCCTTCACCCTTCGACTTCCAGAACACATGCATTCAGTCCATCCGGTCTTCCACGTATCTATGCTCGAACCAGCCTCGCCCAACACCATACCAAACCGAGTTCAGCCGCCTCCGCCCCCAGTCGTTATCGACGGCGAACCCGAGTTCGAGGTTTCCGAAATCCTCGACTCGAAGATCGATAATAGACGCAAGAGCTGCAAATTACTCTACCTTGTTAGGTGGACTGGTTACGAAGGTACCGACGAAGAAACCTCGTGGATCCTCGCTTCCGAGCTTGATCATGCCTCGGAGCTGGTCACGGATTTCCATGACTCTTACCCGGGCAAGCCCGGCCCCTTGACTGCTCTATGATCGTTTTCCCTGTTAATCCCCATGACCCCGGTAGTTAGATGACAAAAACCCTTCAAAACAAAATCGATAAAATCCAAGAAAAGTCTATTATTCCATTTACTAGTTATTCCACCATCCTCATATCCTCTCCCTCGCTCTCCTCGCTCCCCTCGCCTGACTCCTCCTCATTACTGCTACTACTTCGCTCCACCAGACCCCCATGTCCCCCATAATCCGCCAAGTCTCTCGCCCCCTGCATCCGCTTCAGATAATTCCGCCTCCTCCTTATCCTCATGAACTCCACATCCGCCCTGCTCATCCTGTCATTCGCAGCCCTAAACTCCCCTAGCAACTCGCACACCCTCTCCCCAACCTCGCCAACCTTCTGTCCCACATCCCTCACCGCCGCTATCAACTCCCTCATCTCCGCACTTCGCTCCGATCTTTTCGTCTTCTTGTCCTTTTTCGCCCTCCGACCTCCAACCTCGGTTTCCTCCCCCTCAGGCTGCCTCGCTTCCCCGACCTCTGTCTCCTCACGCTGCCTCACTTCCCCAGTCTCCTTACCCTTCTCCTCGCTCAACCTCGCTTCCATCCGCTCTACCCTCATCTCGAGGTTCCTCTCGACCCAATCACTCGAGTCGTCGTCCTCTGCAACTTCGTCCTGAACCTTGGCCTCTTTCCTCGGCCTCGGTCCATCCTCGGCCTCCTCGCTCCTCGCTCGCTTCTTGCTCGCGGTACCCGCCTGACCCTTGCCTGGGGTTGCCTTGCTGCGGCGACCTTGGGCGATACTACAACCCAAGGAACGGGTCCTGCACCACACGCAAGCACCCTGGTCGGCGAGGCCGAAGTCGAGACTAACGGCCCGAAGGCACGTATAGTCGCGCTCTTCGCAGCGCGCGCACCTCGCCTCGGCCTTGGTCGCGAGCTGCCACTCGCGAGGTCCCCCGTCGGCGAGCTTGTACCCGTATAGGGACAAGTCGGTCGGGTGGTAGGAGAATAACATGCGTTTATACTAGACAAATCAGCAGCGCCCATGATTAGACAACTACGGTACTCACCTTCTTTCCACTCGGCCCTTCCTGCCACGGCTGCCGCATGTCGATGGCCCCCGTCTCATCAATTGGCAATGTGCCAACCTCGGGTCGATCCTCGGGCGTAACCTCGCCTGAGGCTCCGTTCTCCTCAGACAACAAAGTCTGGTCGAACGTGTTGTTCACGCTGTTCTCGTCGACGGCTGAGCTGAAGAGGGCTTGAGGGCGCACCATATTAGTTGGCAATGGGGTTCGCTGCCTCCTACCCACCCTTTTATCCAACCTCGGCTACGATTTAAGCTTCGCCTTTCCGGCTACTTAACATTGGACCGAGATCTAGATTCAAGGATAGGCGAACCCTGTTCACATTACGGCCTCGAGGGTCTCGGCCATGAGGGGGGAATACTGTAAGGACCCGGCCTTTGGCCGGCTACTTACCGGTAGAACCTTCTTCCGAGCCCGAGCCTTGTGATATTCATGCCCGAGTACATATGATACTTATCCGTGCCCGAGCCCGATCCCGAGCTTGAACTCATATCCGACCTTGATCCCATGCCCGTATTCCCTTAGTTACTGATTCCGCTCCATCACGCATCATTCGTATATTACCTCGCCCTGACCTCGGTCTCCTGACCTCGCCCTGACCTCCACTAATCCGTTCGCCCCTGACTTGCACCTCGTCCGTATATAACCCCCTTGTATGCATTCCTACTCCTCAGTCTGAAAATCAACTATCGTGTCCCTTCGATCCCTAGCTAGTTTCTACGCCTCGCCTCTTAAGCCAGAACCTCGCCTCTTATTCGTTTACCTCCGAAATTGGGACTCGTGCGTAGGGTCGGCGCAGCACATAAGCTGAAGCCAAGTCCCTCTCCGACTTCCCCATCCAAACCTCGCCCCGTAACCTCGGACCTTGCCTCGGGTTTCGTTCCCGACCTCGGTCAACCTTACGACGGATCGTATCGTAACAGAGTGACTCTTCCCCTCGCCCCGCTCGTCGACACTTCGTTCGACATCGGGGGCAGGACTGGGTGGATGGGTGGTTCGCGTCCTCCAGGTGTGTAGAGAGAGAGTTTTGGGAGTGTAGCTTCGCGGATATGCCGAAAACTTGCTTAGAACCAGTTCTCGACGATCCGTAATAACCAGACGCCAAGCCACAAGTGCTGAAACATCCACTTGGGCTGAGAAAGCTCGCGTGCGACAAGCCGGATGATATCCATCGCCGTTTCCATGCCTTGTACTGCCAGGCGGGGGGCGAATGAGCGTGGACAAAGTTTCGTAGGCAAGATAGTCAGCGAGGGGGTCTATGCCAGAGACACGGCTAAGAACCCTGAACATAGGACAATCGATAGTAAAGGAAGGTTGATACACCCATTTATGATGTGCGTGGAGAACACCGAAGACCCTATCCAGGGAAGAATGACCGACGGGCTTCCATTGGAATCAGACTGACCTGGACTTTGACCCGCCAGGAGTTCATTTCTGGAGACCTGTCAAAGTCTTCATATACTCGCAGCCACTGATATACTGCACGCCCTATGTAATATCCTGCATCATTAACCGTTGTTGGGTAGCTACACCTGTCGGCCCCACACTCATCTTGCAGCAATTCAGAATTGAAGACGGTTCTCACTCACCTGCACATCTGGAGCGCATCATCAAGCATCCCAAGTACTTTGTCTGTTCATGCTCACCGAGGCAAGGTTGTCCTTTCCCCCATTTCTTCAGGCATGATAGAAAAGTAATACAATGATGTGAGTGAGCTCCACTTTTCAGACGATCGATGGTAGCCTAACTAGGGCGGTGACCCATTGGTCAATGTCGACACCTGCAACTTCGAAGTGCTGCCCGTCCCTGGTAGAACCCAGATGCTATGGCCTTCCAAAGGGCCACTCCATTTGTCACCGAGTAGCTTGACGTAGTGGCATTTTTGCCTTTCATGGAACTTGTGTGCCAGGGAGCATCAGGTAAACGAAAGTGAATGGTCGTGTGAGCGACAGGTCTGCTCACTATGGCGTATTCTTCCTTGCCATCGTCAGCCATCTCCAGCTTCGGAGTGGTTATCACTAAGACGGCTACTCAAACTGCCTCTTCTTCCATTTGAGGAGTTTTTGGATGGCCTCAACTTGAGTGCGGTTGGCAGAGGTGCAGTGAGCAGGGACTCTCATACCCAAGGGCGCCAGGTATTCTCTTCCAACTGTATCCTTCCAACCCCAAGGCTGTAACACCCCTGCGTCCTCTGATTTCCTGGCACACTGGTAGAATCCTATGCGCATACAAATGTACAACACCATCAGCATTCAAATGACACCTACATGCTGTAAGCAGCAGCTAAAACACTGCCATTACACATTGTGCAATGGGACTCTCCCCTATTCCCGCGCTGCAATCTGGGAATGGGTAGGGTTTCTTACAGGAAACACCTACTCCAATGCCCATGAAAGCCTTTACCCTGATAGGCACTAATAGTGGTATTAGGATGGTGCCAAATTAGCACATAGGGGCCGACCACGGGGCCACCAGACCATAAACCAGGAACCTGGCTGGCTTAAATGGCTCGTGGTGATGGGCATGCGGTAGGAGGCACGAGGTGCCTGCGGACTATGACATCATCAACCATGCACGTCGTGCCAATGGCCTGTGGCAATGGGAGTTTTGACACCACGAGTAGGAGATGGAGTCCCAGGCATCCAAATCAAAGTGTGTCCCATAAGTGACCATGAAGAAGTTAGTGATTGGTTGATGGAAGGCCAGTGGCTCAGGTTGGGAAGAGGGGCTTGGTTCAGGCACCGGGCCACGAGGCGCTCCCACGATGAGCGGATCCGCTAATTAATGATTGAATGTTGGCCCAAGTGGCCTTGTGCAGGAAGGAAACACAATATTTAAGCTTTTTTTCAAATTGGGTGCGGCTGTATGCACAATTGCAATTGCCTGGAAGCATGTGTCAGCTGGGTTGCACTTTCACTCTGGGCAAAATGGTAACTAAAATGGTTTTATTGATGCCTTTCACGATCATATACGACAGGGTGGTCCCATATGGCGAGGATCGTGTTGTGTGCCTTGGCTATGCTAAGTCAGCGCCACCACCGGCATTCTCGGGCGGGCACCGTAATGCCGGCGGAGTTTAGTTTCTGGAACTTAGCGCGCCCCCCGGCATTCGCGGTGCAGACAACCACACTGGCTGTGTTTCCTTTCTGGGCGAAGGGTGTTCTCGCTTCATCGCCTGTTTTTGTCATAGGTTTACCTGTTGGGCTTACAGTTACCCCCTTTATTCATCAAGCAGCCACACAGACCTCATGAGTGACAAGTGTGGGTTAAGAATGGCCTTGCGTATTTAATCTCCAAGCCTGATGGAGACTTCTGGGATGGCCCAACAACCAAGTTGCCCCATTCATGTGAAGTACCACTTGAGTACCGCTGTGCACAATTGAATCATACACTTACTGTAATCTTCGCTGCTTGAACTTGTACCTAAATGCCAGCTGAGGTCTGCAGAAGGCCGGTGGCAAATGGGGGAAGAGGGTGAATCACGAGGGCGCTTTGAGGGTGGCTTCGTGTATTTCATTTTGGGGCATATGCCAAGAAGCCAGGATGCGCCTGCTTGAGACTGGTATACAAATGCCTGAAGGGTGGTGAATGTGAAATCATAGGCTTAATTGTGAAGTTGAGCTGGCAAGTTGACCAGACGACTCAGACCTCACCAATGGACGAGTATACCGCCTCTCCTCTATTTCACGCCTGCTCGACCTGGGCATCGGCCAATGCGATAGCGGGCAGAAGCCCAAGTGGAAGGGTGGTGCTCTTGGGTGATCCTGATACCGAGGAGGAGGTGGAGTGTGAGCATGATGTTGGAAATGCGGTAAGCCCCATACAGGTTGTATATGCGACACTTGGACTAACCTGGGTGTCAAATGGCCCATCTGGGGTTGTTGCAGCATGACATTGCAGGGGGACTTAAGGGCATACACAGCGGGGGATCTTTGGAAACGTGGTCCGATGACGGCCTGTCGCCTTTTTCTCCCAAGGAGAACGGGGTTGGTGAATGCATGCGTAAGCAATGGCATGGGACTGGCGAGCCAGCCATCGTCTCACACTGTGTTGAACCGCAGGTACCGCTCCTAGAAGGTCTTGCGAGGGAACTCCTGGTGACCAGGGGCTTTGGGCTACATTTGAGGAGTTCACTCGAGAGGATATCGAAAAGATAGATGTATGGATAACTCCCAAGAAAAGCACGAGGAGGCCGTCAGTGACTGGTGATCCAGCGTCTCCTGGCCCGAACCGGGGGGCCATGCCACCTTGTAATCAAGCTCCTGAAATAAAACTCCCCGTAAGCCGTGCTCCTCCGGGATTGACCCCAACGGCGGCTAGAAGTTGTCGCGAGGGAACTCCTGGCGAGGAGCGGCTGTGGGGTACATTTGAGGAGTTCACTCCAGAGGATATCGAAAAGATAGATGCATGGATAACTCCCAAGAAGAGAACCAGGAGGGTTTCAGGAACGCGTGACACAGGGTCTGCTGGCCCGCACCGGGGGGCCATGCCACCTTGTAATCAAGCTCCTGAAATAAAACTCCCCGTAAGCCGCGCCCTCGCCACTAGCCCCGCGAGATTATCACCTTCTGAGGGCGGACCGCACGACTTCTTGGTGAAGGACAATGCCCGCCCATCGTTTCATGCAGAGCTGGATGATTTTTTCATTGAAATCAACGCTGCACCTTTTGTGCTTTCTCAAATTGACAGGATTGTGCCCACTTTTTGCCGAAATATGCGTAACACATGGGACGGGGTATTTCGGTTCTGTGGGCTTGAGAGGCACAAAGAGAGGCTGCTACAGTTGATGGAGGAAGAACAATTCCGACGCAACGCAAAGTGCAGAGTAGGCACCTCGACATAGCGCGTGTTTTTATTTTCAATGCAACCAGGTATCGTCTCGTCTGTCCTACTCTCCAATGGCCATTATGCACGCATACATGGTGATGGCAGAAAAACAGAGAAATTATCTTTTCCATAAAGGCGATACAACAATGATAATGTCTCCAAATGTATGCAGGAATGTACATGGGAACAGATTACACTATCAGGGGATGTTCAAGTTCGCGGAGAGATAATATTCGGAGAAAAAGCAATGTACGTCAACGGTCAGAAGACAGGAGCACAATACTGCAGCATCATCAGAAAAGCCCGACAAAGGTGGGGAAGGTAACGAATACCCCAAAATCCCAGAAAGGTGCCCATGGAAGGACAGGACACGCTGATGCTCGCGACCCCACACCCAGCAAATGGCAAGGAGAACGTCAAACAGACAACGCCGAAACAGCAGGGAAGACAAGGAGACGGGTGATGTCGGCCAAGCAGGGCAACAGTTGGAATAGAACGGCAACAACGAAGGAAACCGGCTAGGTGGTGGATGCCAGAGAAGCCCGTGGCGGCCGGGGAAGAAGACAGGAACCTGAGAAGACAAAATACTTCTTAATATCGTTGCAACTACCATTGCCGCGGGCTTTGCTCGGTTCCTACTTTTCCACGGGGTTTGCTCGGTTACGGCAATGCCACGTGTTTTCCTGGGCCTTCGCCCCAGGGCAGCACTCAAGCCATTTCCTTAATATGTAGGTACTATTAGCTAGTGTTTTTGAAGTCCCATATAAACCCGGCTTGGGCGGGATGCCCAGAGCAGAAGAGCGACACAACCACGCATTTTTCCATAGCCTGCAATGTACATTCAAGATCAGAGTAGCTTTCAACAAAGTCGAGGGCAACATGTCCAGCCAGGTAGCCGCCAGAGGACTACTTATTCCCATAAATCCACATCGCACAGTTGGGCCCATGCACCGAATGCAGGGCTTCTTTTGTGAAGAACCGTGTGCAGTTGCACTGATCAAATGCCTTCCAGAAGGTGACTGCATTGACGCCTTCGTTGGAGCACAGACGTGCCACTACTTCCTCTAACTCTGGCCCGCACAATGATGGGATGTCCCGGTTGTAAACCAGTAACATACTGGCATCAGGTGGCTCCCACAGGCAGGCCGTCTCACCAACCAGACGAATGCCTTGACCAAAAGAGTGGACAGCTGAGTTCCCCTTTCACTGGCAAGACAATACATGTACCAGGCATTGTTGGCGCGCATTCAGAGTGCAGTGTGGCTGCTATATCCAACAAATTATTTCTAGGAATGTCTAGAGATGGACGTTAGCCGCCTATAACTCAGATTGTGTGAAATCACTTACGCGAATCCGTATCAGACCTTGGGCCCAAAGCCTTCTGCCTGGCGTTCAGGTTGGGTGGTGGCATTGCGGCTCATGTGGTCGGCGCAGTGACTTCTTTTGAGGGAGCATCGGAAGGAACCTGCGGCTGTGGAACAGTAAAGAATGATGCATATGACTGTGTCATTTGGGGTTGATTTTACGCATGGAGAAGAACCCTCCCCCAGATGGTGACGGCGAACGATGACCACTCACAACAAAGGGGTTGTCAGGACTTGCAGGGAGATACACCGGAGATTGGCTCATTCCCGAGTCCTTCTTGGGAGACTTTGTGACTATAAATAGCGTTCAGTACAAGAAACCACCATGTTCAGCAATGCTTACATGTGCTATGTACCGAGCGTAAAAGCCCATATCTGTTGAAATAAGGCAGACCTTAAGCAGTGTGTTGTGTAAGTGTGCGAGTCCAACCAAGAAACACATGTGGTACTGACCTGGGCTGAGGTCGCCTTCCGGTCTCCTGGCATACACTTGCACTGGCATATCCGCATTCTCTTGAATCAAATCTGTCAGGCAAACTGTCACAAGTTAGTTTTTTTAGCGATGAAACAAACAAAGTACGTACTCCATGACCCGCAGCCCTCATCTCGCTGTGCGCAACCCGCAGCGACTTTACCTTTGTATGGCCCATTTTCTACAACCCAGATATCATAATAGTGTTTCACGTCCGGTTCGGTCTCTTGCGTAGCGCACGGGCACTGCGGTTGTTTGACGTATAAAGACACGAAAGCATCCGGAATCTCGTAGTCTGCATACAACCGGTTGTCTGCGTAGCACGGCCTGCGAGCCCTGTTGAGTCACCCAACCTAATCATTGCCAGTTAACTCACGATCGATACATGTTTTCCCCGCCACGTCCCCAGTTCAACATCATTTTTGTGGTGCTGATCCATTCGCGATAGGGCGCGAATGTTTTGAGCCGTAGTTCACACGCATCATGACTACCAGGCTGCCCAGAAGAGTGAGCCGCTGGGGACCATGGGGACCATGTCGACCCACGCATGGAATCATATCCTTTAGTCGCCCCAGGAGACGAGAGTGGGCTAATGGGCAAGTCTGAAACTTTGAGGTACATAGGAGGTGATGCTGGAATATCCAAACGGTCCAAGTGCACGTATTTAATATCGGGCCCCTCTTATTGAGTCCAAAAAGAGAAAGAAATGAAAAACACATGTTGCTTTCAGGATTACCCCGTCGAGTGGTTGCCTGGACACAAGTCACTCAAAATCAAAAGCAATTGGGGCAAAGGTGCATTGAGCGAATATATATTACCCGCTGAGGGCGCTAGGTGACAGCGGACAGAAAGCGAGTATCAAAATGACATGCTGAGGGATCACATCCGGCGATACGCGAGTATCAAAATGACGTGTCCGAGGGATCACATCGGGCGATACGCCAGTACCAAAATGACATGCCTGAGGCATCGCATTGGGCAACGGCATAAGGGCAAGGGTCATAATACAAAGGGAGTAATTTGTTTCAAGTGTATGCATGGGGCCCGGTCGCCGACCGCCGACCGGCAAGTGTCAGCATGAAAGCCTTAGCGCCCAATCCTCCATTGGAGGTTGCGTAGCTGAGCACCAGGGAGCTTGAGGGTGCAGTGTGTGTGGAACATCATGGATGTTTGGGTTTTGCCTTTGGTTGATAGTCAACTGAGGGAAGGCCATGCGTTTCTCTCACATATACGTGCTGGCATTTAAGCGCCGGTCAGCCATGGGTGACAAATAAT
Source organism: Gautieria morchelliformis (assembly GCA_015179125.1). Classification (NCBI taxonomy): domain Eukaryota; kingdom Fungi; phylum Basidiomycota; class Agaricomycetes; order Gomphales; family Gomphaceae; genus Gautieria; species Gautieria morchelliformis. Next base: position 50,022 of record WHVA01000589.1, on the reverse strand, counting down.
GTACCGGGGTAGTGAACCACCGCAGCCCAAAAAGGCAGCTAGTCCACAACCACCCACAAGGGTCGGCTTTGTTGAAAAATATATGCAGGAAACGTTGGGTTTGAAGTCTGCTGCACATATGTTGCAAGGAGTATTTGGTATACTTCAACCATTGGCAGATGCACTTAAATTAAAAGTTAAAGAAACAATAGTCCATTGTATTTATTGATTTGATATGGATTTACCTCTTTGAGGTTGCGCCATATGTGAAACCAAGCATACACAATTGCTGTCAAGATGCGCTCCACATAATTTCAACTGGTCTATCTGTCCATGATGTCTGTGAGCATGGTCCCAGTCTACCTACAGTGTTGTTCCTGAACTATGTCCCTTCTTACCCCAGCGCCACACCTCTGTTCCTTCCATGCCGAACATTGACATAACCCATGATACACTCCTGTTTGCAGCTCAAGTAAGAATTCACTGCGCTGTGATGTGGTTTCCACAAACTTTGATTTTCCCTTGTGCAAGCCCCCCACTCTAGCCTCCTGCCAAGGTGTGGTAGGCTGTGGTCTTTGTATGGCGAACATTGGAATAAGGGGTGATGCATATTGTGATCAATCCTGAAGAAGGCAGGGCATGGTGGTGAGTCATCTCCTCCTACCTTGAAAAGAACTTGTGTTAGAGGTATGCGAGCAGTTTTTAGCTGAACTAAGACCGCACCATGCCCCATTGGTACTGCCACCCAACCACTTCCATTTTCCATGGTGGTGGGTGGCCTGAAGTGACACCTTGAAGTGCGTGATGAGGTTGTCATGTAAATCTGCGTGCTGGGCACCAAGTTCCTGCACCAGGAGGATTGTTTGGCTTTTAGCCTGGTGGCCCTGAAAACAAGAATAAGGTAAGTATATTGGGTGGGAAAAAGGAACAGAGTGAATTTATGCCAAGGGAGGATGGAGATGGCGGACCTTTCATGAAAAAACAAAACCGTTGGTGAAGGTGTGACCAGCCATGCACCCCTGAGCAAGATATGAGGGTGGATTGGAAGCCAAAGTCAGGTATCTCCTGCAACCAAGCAAACACCTACAACCACAGTCCGAAAGGATATCTTGGCGGTAGGCATTGGGCAGCCCAGGGCATTTGGAGCCCACCTCAAACACAGCCAGAGATGGCATCTAGCGGCAACGAGCAACGCTCAATCCCTGGGGGAGCGGCTGGGGATTTCTTGAGAGATAGAGCTGCACAATGGGATTGCCATCCACCTCAGCCATACTTTGGCTTCTATGGGGGGGCAGGTGTGTTGATGGTCACAGCGAGCTGACAGGTCTGACGGTTCCAGATGGGTGAGGGTAGATGCTTGGCCCATGCCATGTTGGCTGTGTTTAGGTATGAGGTCTGGCTTTGGCTGGAAGCAAAAACAATGATCACGTGACATATAGCCCACACAGGCACCCACATCATGCCCGATTGCATCCCCGAACCGCCCGAGCGGGTCCCTAATAGGCCACAGCACTAGGCAGAATTCATGGTATCCTCTGTATATATTTGAGTGGGTATCCACTTGCCTCATGACCAGCCAACCAGCCGTACTCAACCTAGGGGGCAGGCTGACATGAGTGATGCCACGGCTCGGCTTTCGCTCTAAACTACCGGTAGGACCAGACATTGGCTTGAAGCCAAGCCGTTTAAAAATGTTGAAGTGTTGGCGCTAGCGTATGATCCTCAGAATGTACTTTCCAACGTATCGAACTATTTTATGCTATACCAAAACTACCTAGGTGCCTGTGAGCCAGCCCAGCATTTAAGCCATGTGTCATATCCATACCCGGGTCTCAAAACGTCGCTTTGGCATGGCTAAGTTGCAGCTCGGCTCGCGGCTTAGCCGGAGCCACGCCTAGCCGGCGGCAACACAAGCGCATATGCTGATCATGTGTCATAAGTGCACAATACAAATGACGCCCGCCTGGGAGACAGCCGTGACCTATGGCGCCTAAAAGCCTCGTTTACTACTCTCATATATGCACGTATAAGAGAATGCGATCGCCGCTCCCATAGAATCTGGCATCGCGCTGTGCCATTGAAACACCTCCAATGCTGGTGCCTTGTGGAACACACTTGATGGGGCACACCTATTATAATTCAACGGTGTTTCATTACGTTGAAACGTGTCAGGGTAACATTGTGGCTACCAATATCGTAGGTGATATCTTGTATAAGACGGAAGTCCTCAGAACTGCTCTTTTTGTAACCGCTTGGCTTGATGGTATCATCAATTGAGCTGGCTAGCGGAGCTTTCGGTTCCGGCCCACGGAAACGTAATAGGTCACTTAGTAAACCCAATTGAAAAAATGGGCTGAAGGGTACGTGTATATATTTAAGTATTGTGATCCCCAAGAAGGAGCTCCGCGCCCACCAGATGCCACTTGTTCAGGTGCGCCTCCTCTGTCTGTGGTCCCGGCATGGTGGGGGACAACTGTTGAGACGGCACTTGGAGAACACTCTCATGCACCCTTTTTCATTAATGAATTGGGCTGGGTCTTACGCACGGAGGGCACGGAGCTGAGCCTGGAATATGTTATACATACGCAGCCACATACCATGGTCCTGGCCCCATACCTTATGGGACAATTGGTCATACTCCATCAGCGGAGCTTTACGTGGCCAATTGAGCATATCTTTTGGAGCAACTGGTCAGACGCCCTCAGCGGGGGAGTTGGCTTTGACATGACCACTCGAGCAGGTAGTATGTGCTGAATGATGCCCATGTTCCCTTTTAGGTTTGCTCCTGGGTCACAGTAATTCACTTTACAATGACAATTCGTATCACAGGAAACCCCATCCAGTAGCAGGCTCATGTCCCCACACCTGAAACTTGTGACCTCGGCCAATCTCCGCTCTCTAAGACTCCCTTTGTACTAGGTCACCGACATCTCCATTGCACCGCTTCCTGTGCTGTTTCTAGCATATCCTAATATAATCCCTTTATATTTAGTTATTCATGTTCTATTTGCTCTCCTGTTATGTACAACTCCGTGTCTCCCGGATCACCTTTATTTGTTCCGGCTTTTGCAATCGGAAAGCATACCCCGTTTCCATAACAGTCCCATCTGCATACACCTGCAACAAGTTTCATCTCCGCCACTGTGGCCTCCATGATACTCCATTAGGACTAGGAGTCTGTGTGAAATCGTGAGACAATGCCCCCTGCTCTCCAGCCACCTCTCCCTTGCTATCCCTTTATTTTGCACAATACTTAACGAACCCCCGCCCACTACCGCACCGAAACCTCATGATGCTCAATGACACTGCAACAAACCTGCCTATCCCCAATGACTCCGCTTCAAATCTGGCCATCCCGCAAGACCCTGATTTGAACCAACGGGCTCACATCTGTCCAATTCAACATCCGGTGGACCACTCAGGGCTCTATCCTGACCGACCTGCTAGCTCACTATCCCCGGCCCAGGCCCTGCGCATCTCCATGAACAAGGAACAAGCCCGCATACATCGAATTCATCATGGGATCAGCCACCCCCAGCTCCAACCTCATCCACCTCCTGGCTCATTATCCCCGGCCCAGGCCCTGCTGATCTCTCAGAACAAGGAACGAGCCCTCATCCGTCGAGTTCAACATCGGCTGGACCACCCCAAGCTCCATCCCGATTCGCCTCTTATGTCATTATCCATGCCCAAGGCCCTACCTATCTCCCTCGACCGACCTCGGGGCAATCCAATCATGGTCAGTCACTTTTTGTAGACACCTGCACAGCTAATTCCTGTCGGTCATCCATCACAGCCGCCACTCCCTTTGCACTCCCCCCCACCTGCCCGGCTAGGCTTCCACCCCACCCAAAAGAACACCCCAGGGAAACGAACCCGCCAACAGGCTATCACCCCCTCTCCGCCTTGCCCTCGCAAACGCCCCTCACCCCCTCAAACAACCATCAACTCAAAAGACCCGTCTGACAAACCTGTGATCGATATTTCCAAGCAGGCTTCCCTGTTTTTCCCTCCAGAACAAAGGCAGATTATAGATGCTGCTTGGGCTGGGAAAAATATTTTTTTTACTGGTTCTGCAGGTAAGTTTCTCATGTGGCCCCCAGCTCCACGCTCACCATGTGCAGGCAGTGGCAAATCTGTGCTCCTTGCACACATCATAAAGCTCTTGCACAGGCGAAACCCCAAAGAACCTGAGGCGATTGGCATTACCGCATCCACTGGCCTCGCCGCTTGTCACATTGGTGGCTGCACACTGTACTCTTGGGCAGGTATCGGCACCGGTGAAAAAACTGCATCTGAGTATATCTATTCAGCACGCTGGCCATCCAACGCTGCCGTCCTCTCCCGCTGGCGCAAAGCCAAATGCCTTGTCATTGACAAAGGTACCCCTGTCCCCCACTCTCCTGTCCCTCATGACATAAACACTCCACACAGCCGGAATGCTGGATGGGGACGTCTTCGACAAGCTCTGCCAGATGGCTCAAATCCTGCGCAAACAACCCCGCCTTCCCTTCGGTGGGCTGCAGCTCATCCTCACCAGGGATTTCTTCCAGCTGCCTCCTATCCCTGCAAAGGGCGGTACTGCCAAGTTTGCCTTCCAGGCGAAGAACTGGTCCTCCAGCATTCAACACACCTTTATTCTCAAGCGTGTGTACCACCAGGCAGACCCAGGTGGCCGTCATCCCGCCCTTGCATCCCATTCCACCTGACCTATGCCTACTCTCACAGAGTTTTTACAGGTTCTCCACAATGTTCGATATGGTGGCCTATCGCCTGGCACTATACGTTACCTCTCTCAGCTCGCCGTCCCCAGTGATTACCAGGACAACATTCAGCCTGCATGTCTGTCAGTACCACTATGCCCATCAGGGTCCCCTCCCCACTCATATCACTGGGAACAGTTTTCCGCTTCGCAACCAGGTCCACAATGCCAACCAGAGAAGATTGAAAGTACTCCCGCACCCGGCCTTTGTTTACATTGGCTGGGACGGCGGTCGGGTCACTGACCCTGCAGACCGCCAAACCCTCCTAAGTTCTCTTATGGTCCCTGTGCAACTGGAGCTCAGGGTAGGAGTCCAGGTCATGCTTATCAAAAACTACCCCCGCCTGAAAAACTACGTCGGGCTACTTTTCAATGGATGTGTGGGCATAGTGACTGGGTTCATCCTTCCCGATGACCATGAAGGGCTTTCTGTGGGCAAGGAAACCGTGCACCCGCTGTTAGGCCAGGCAAAGTACCCCTTGGTATGCTTCGCCCTTGTTGGGACTGATGGCGCTTCCATGCACCAAGAAGTCCTCGTGCTCTCCAACACTTTTAAACTTGAGTTGCCTGGGGTCGGGGTTCAGCCTCTCGCCGGCAGGTATGGATTCTCCATTCACAAGACCTGTTTACTGCTTACCCCACCTCTTAGCTTCCCCTCATTCTTTCATGGGCCATCTCCATCCACAAATCTCAAGGTCAGACTCTTAGCCGGGTGCGAGTGGATCTTAAAGGCATTTTTCAAAGAGGTAAGCCAACATCACTCCCTCCCCCTCAGCCGCAGGCCATGCCTAATTCTTCCATTACAGGTCAGGCCTATGTGGCTTTATCCCGAGCCGTGGCCTCTTCCAGCCTTGAGGTATTAAACCTCAATCCCGCCAAGGTCCACAGCACTACTGTATCCATGGCTCCTGATCTGATTGTCATCTTTGTTTAGATTTCACCTCACCCCGCTGTATTAGAATGGGAGGCACAGTTCCACCACAGTGTAAGCAATCCTTGATGCCACACTTTGTCCCCTGCCATGCCAGACACATACTCTTCAATACCATCCTTCTTCTATGCCAGTCTGATTTCTTGTTGCTACACAAACATCATCAGCAATCAATTTAAAAAAGGGTCAATCCCATTCACACAATCACATTCTTTTAATAGTTGATAATTGCCGTGTGATCGCGTTCTTCTGTGCCGCTTGACCCCTTTTCAAACATTCATACACTCGCATTCGTTTAATAGTTGACAATTGCCCCATCACCGGGTTCTTCTGTACCGCTTGACCCCATTTTCTGCGGGCCCGTGATCCCTGAAGTAGTAATGCCGCCATTGGCAAACCCAAACATGCTTACCCCCATTTGAAAGAGTCCCAACTTTAACCCAAGCCCAGCTCTTCAACCGTCAACTGCCCCTCCTTTCTTGCCAATGCCCGCTCAATAGCTTACAACGGTAGTTGACCACAATTGAATGCCCTGCCCCCTCCCAAACAGCAAACACCTGTTTCCATTCAAATTCCCATTAGACTCCGCCTATCCCTGCATCCTATTCAACAGCTTCCATCAGCCCAGTCCTCTGGCCTGCAAGCTCCATTAAACACCTGAAACACGTCCTCCGGCCCTCCTACCCAGCCCATTAAGAACCCATTCCCCTCTAATCGGCCCACCCTTGCCTGTCCAGCCATGTTGAACCCTATTGGCTGCCGCCCCTCCATTTAACCGCTCCTCTCCTAAACATCAAACACATTTCTATTCACATTGCCATCGCCCTCCGCATACATAGCGCGCCACTTCAACCGCTTCAGTGACCGCAGTCCTCTCCATTCAACACATGAAACAGGTGTGTCTGCCCTCTGCCCTATCCCATTACCGACCCATTCCGCTCTTATCTGCCCTCCCTTGCAGAAATATCTAGCTCCCCGTGCATGTTGCCCCAATCTTCCAGCTTAGCTTGAGCTTTCTACCCACCCCCCAACCCCTCCCCGGCCAATGCCTACTTGTCCTTTGTGCGAGTTTGCGAGCAGCCAAAGTCGTCTTCTACAAGAACACATGACCCTATCCCACCCCGCATACGGCGAGTTCCCAGGCTTGTTCCCTTTTTTCCGTCTAGTCATTCTTAGCCTGACGCTGCACTCACTCCAGCCTCAGAACCACCTTCCCATCTCAACCCTCGGTCACCCTCCCTGCCGGTGCCCTCAATCCCCACTAGTCCCCTGCACCATATCACCCGTGCAATTGGAGGCAAGGCCCGTGCTGATCAAGGCAAGTCCCACCTCTCTTCAGACTCAAATCAACACTCACCTCCATCTTCTAGCTCCCTCACCTAGGACCTTTACTCCTCATACCGCGTCGCCGACCACCCGCTATCCCTACCCCAACCCCCGCCACACGACTCCCACCTCCAGAAGCCAGGCTCATACACGTGGTTCTGGCTCACCACCACCAGGACGCTTTACACCCACGACCTCATTATCTGGTGCCAGTCCTCACAAGCTCCCTGTGGAGGATACTCCCAAACAGCCTCCACTGGTCATTGACACAGCAGCCACTGACATGGACAACTATGTGGCTTCCAGGCCCTCCCTTAGTGGGTTCCTCTCCATCTCGCCCCTTCTACCCTGGCCTACCCTGACCTGTTTTTTTACAGGCGATGTCCCTGATCCCCGCCAGTCCTACCTCCAGACGGACCACGACCTGTCTTATTACGGCATCTATGTCCATCTCTTCCACCACCTGTTTATCTGCACCCAATGTGAGACTGCAGTACCCAGTGACTGGTTACCCGCTCACTTGCAGGAGCATTACCCCGAGGGACCTCTTCAAACCCCAGACCATCAAACCTTTGACCAGTTGGTCGCCTGCGCTTGTCTCAAGTGGGGCATCCCTAATCCCCAAGACCACTTCGCCCCACCTCCCCCAGGTTCATGCCCCATTGAAGGTGTCACAATCCATCAAGAGGGCTGGCAGTGTAACCTATGCGACCACGCCTGCACCATCAAGAATTCAATCACAAGGCATGTTGCTGCATACAATAAGGCCAAGGCCCGAGACCCACCCAAGACCCTTTACCGGCCATCTCCTGTTCAGAAACTCTTTGAGGCTCAGCGGCGGTGTTACTTCTCTGTGGACCTCCACCTGCTGCCCAGTGCCGGGGGTGACCCTTACTCGCTGTACGTTACCGATCACCCCATCGCTCCATCGGAAGTTTCCCCACCCACCGTTGAACGCGACATCCCCCTCCTGCTCCGGGAAACCGACTGGCACATCCATTTTACCTCCGAGCTGGTTGATCCCTCCGTCAGAGCCGCTACCCAAACTTTGCTTTCCAGTGCAAAAAAACCGGGCGTGGGCGCCCAACTCAAAGTCGCCGTGGAGAGTTGGTTTGCCACTGCCTGCCAGCACATCCATGACCAGGATGTCCTATTACGACGCTTGCTGGCCCAAGATGGGAGCGGCCCTTTCCAGCCTCTCCAGGAACCCAAGACTATCCATGATTATCTTTCGCACGCAATCAACTTCCTCTCCCTTTGTATCCGCACCCTGTTAAACCTCAGCACCACCGCCTACCGCTTTCCTCTTTCCACGGACCAACTTGAGGCCATCGACCGCCTTCTGCTTGGCTTGAGGGACGGTGGCACACCCTCTCATACAGACGTGCAGGCGGCCCTCTGGATTCTTCTGTGCGTTCATCCCTCCCATATCCACACCAACAAGTGGCTCAGCCCCGTGCGGTGTTACGTCGCACTCTGGGCCCTCGACTCTTTTTCAGACAACGTGTTCCCCAATGCCTCGCGTACGGCCGGACTTCTGTCTCGGATGACCCACTTGATAACCGTCTGTTTCCATGAGCAGATGTATGCCATCCACGACACCTACGATGGCATGGTGCTCAGGTGAGTGGTTCATGCAGTCACTCGACCCCCGTCCTTACCCAGCCTCTATGCAGGGCCTGCCAACAGAACGTTCAGCTGTACCTGAGTGACACGGAGTCGAGCCCTTACTCGTTTGTGGTGCAGCTCCAGCGTTATGTCACGTCTCTCGCCCACAACGAGCATCCGCCCCCGAACATCACGTGGGACCTCCACTTCACTGCAGTTACCATCGGATGCAAGGGAACCCTTAGCCTTGCCAAGTACCGTCTTGGGCTCCAACGCGCCGTCCGTGACGCGGAGCATTTCCTCTTGAAGACCCTCCTGCGGGGCCATGATCTCCCCTTGAACATTCCCGATAACTTCCTGGATGACCTCCGCAACACTTCCGTTGGCTACGGCTGGGTTAACAACCTGCCGCACCCGGATTCTCTCAAAAAAGAGCCGCTTCTCGCACTTTTTTTGCGTGAGCCCCGCTCACCGTTCATCCTCCCCACCACCGACGGTCGCTTTCACCTGAGACACACGGCCGTTCGCAATTGGTTGAATGCCTACGACCACATGACTGCAATGTTCATGTGTCTGACCCAAACCACCCTCCCTGCACCACCCCGTGGAACCGAGCTGGTGGATTCAAAAATAGAGAACACTCCACGCGCAGGCGCAATCTCTTCCGTGACAATGGGCAGCTCTGGCTCATTGGGATGTATGATAAAACCACCAATACCAAGGGACATGACGCGTATATTCCGCGACTGTACCCAAAGAACGTCGACCGTCTTATCTCTATTTGGCTGGCATTTGCTCGGCCCCTTGCCATCCGATGGGTTACTGAAACAGAGTCCTCCATGGCAGCCTCAGTATTTAAGCAATTCATGTTCCCCTTATCCAACAAGCGCGCCACCTCAGAGCAGTTTGGCCAAGCCCTCCAAAAGTTCACTCTGAAGTAAGCATGCCAAGCTCACACCTGCCTCCCCATTCTCACCCTGCCACAGGTACTGGGACATAGAGCTCAGCATCAGAGACGAGCGCCACCTTGCTGTTGCCCTCAAGCACGAGTTCATCCGGGACATAAACCTATCACATGATCACCCCGGCGATTTGGCCGGGGGACACACCACCGCCACCGCCCGGACAGCTTACGCTTGAGACTCGGCCAGGCTCGAATTTCTCCCCACAGACGCGATGTGGGAGCAACTGCAGTACGGGTAAACATGGCACGACTTCATTGGTTTTGGCGCCAACCCTCCTCCCTTACCCCTCCGTTTCCTCACCTCCGCCATGTCCTTGCCCACTGCACCTCCCCCCGCTGGCAACCATTGATGCCTGATAGATTGTCAGGAGATCTGTCAAAGCTCATCCAGTCCGCCGTCGGCGTGGCTCTTCAGACCCATATGGCAGGCGTCCGCTCAGAGGTCAAGTCTGCCATAGCTGCGGGCATCGCCGAGGTCTCCATGGCCCTGAAAGACCAAGTTCTCCAGGATGTGCAGGCGTCCTCTCACTCCGGTGGCCAACGCCCTGGAGTTATTCCAGAAGGTGAGCACCTCTCGGCCCCCTTGTGGGCAGCCGTTATAACTGGACCCAAAAACCCTAGTTACACAGGTCCCCCCGTCTGCAAAGTACAACCCAGCCATGCTCCTCAGGCTGCTCCCCATGGCACTCGACAATCCGACAGCTGAGTTCACCTCGCCCACCCAGCGCAGCATGCTCCAGCTAACTGCAGAGCGGGCCACGAACTTTGTTGCCATCCTAGGCACTGGGGCGGGAAAGAGGCTAGTGTGGGATTTCCTGGCCAATATTAATGAGAAGGACCAGATCACCTTGGTCGTTGCACCGTATTTCGCCCTCCTCGTGGACCAGATCGAGACCCGCCGCAATCGAGGCCGCCTTGTAGCCAAGTGGACCGCCAGCGAGGCAAAGCAATGGGCCACCACTCCCCGGATAGTGTACGTGATCCCGGAGGCTATATACGCCGCCACTCACACCTTCACAAGGTAAGCTATCCCTATGTGAGGACATGTGTCCCCACACATAACATGCATAGCATGCCACATGTGTAGCAGTCACTTGCTTGTAATGTCTCACCCATGCGTAGCATATCCCCAAAGGCCCTCAAAGTGAAGCAAGCAGAGGCTATTACTTATTATTAACTTTTAACAAACTCAGGGACATGTATCAATGGAGGATAATCATAATCGTTATGTAATACAGCATATATGAGTATATAATATATACTATAAGAGTATTAATAACAACATATAGGAATATATAGTAGTATTTATAAGGAGAATACTAGATGTTATTAGATGATTCTGTATATATTTAAACATCTCGAAGATATATATACATATGAGAGAGTATTAGACTACAAGATAGAGTAACAGATACTTGGAGAGATACTTGTAACAGATATGAGTAGGAGTATTAGTATGACTGGTTATAATGAGAGAGTATTAGACTACCATATGGAGTAATAGTAGTTGTCTAGATATTTATAATATATATGAATAGTTATAATGATATAATGTATATTAAAAGTGGGTAGAAAAAATAAGAAGAGGTATAAAAATAAGAATCAGTGTTCTCGTTGGTGGAGCCACCACTCGGGGAGGGACAAAAGAACATTTATTTATATCCCAACAATAAGATTGGCATGTACTTTCATCCCCTTCTTTTCTATAATCTGAGCATAAAATGGGTGAATCTACATATAATAAAAAGTTGTGAGCATCCGCCAATATATATTGTGTGACATATACAGACCTAAATAAAATAGTAAAGGGAACCATATTTAAGTAGCTGCTGTCATTAATTTTAGCAAAGTTATTTTTTGAAAATGTCAAAAAAAAATGTCCAGTATATTTAAGCTGAAGGCATTATTAATTTTAGCAAAGTCAGGATTATCTATTTTTCGAAAAAATGTCACAAAAATGTCTGATACATGTAACCTGAAGCGGTTATTAATTTTAGCAAAGTTAGGATTATCTATTTTGCGAAAAATGCCAAAAAAATGCACTGTACATTGAAGCTGGAGCTGTTGTCAATTTTCACAAAGTCAGGACAATTTATTGACATCTATTTGCGAAAAAATGTCAAAAAAGTACAGTACATTGAATCAGAAGCTGTTATTAATGCCCAGCCAAAGCCAGAGAAGCCCAGAGACTGACAGAGAAACCCAGAGCCCAGCCAAAGCCATAGTAAGCCAGCCACCGGTACAGCCAGACAGGAGTGCCTGGTGAGCAGCTTTACAGTAAATAAAACAACAAAACAAACCACATTTAAAGGCAGAACCTATTGTCATTAATTTTAGAGGAAGCATATTGATGTCTATTTTCGAAAAAAACCTGAAAAATATAGATATTAAAATACTTTTGTTTCAGCACAGTCTTGGGATTTTATTTAAATCTATTTTCGAAAAAAATCACCAAAATAGAGAGCACATATGTGACAATACAATATGATGAAAAAAAAAAGGAATGAAATAAAATAAAATACATGGCAATTCATTAAAAAAGAGATATTACCTACCAATAGATAGCCACCCAACCAAAGCAATAGATAGCCAGCCAGCTGAAGGAGGAGACAGCAGACAGAGCAGACAGCAGAGAGAGGAATTGCCAATCAAGCCAATTCCTGGTGTTCCATCCTTACCATTCTGCCTTTATATACTGCCCGCGCGTGTCATGCACGGACCACACTCGTGTATGCGCACGATGGTCGTGAATGGGTCACGTGACTTCTGCGCAGTGTTCATGCTCACGGCTGTGTGCCCTCGCCGCTGACCTAACTTGTATGTAATATTATTTGTCGGCAGTGCACCCACAACCCACCGAGCTACTTTCATATAGAGCAACTAGGTGGATACCCATGCTTTGCACGGGGGTGCAAGTCAAATGCAAATTCAACTGCAAAGCATTTCTCCATGCCACTCAACTTGCCCGCAACTCTAAAGATGCTCCTCCTCACAGTGTTGAATTCACTTGTGAAGCTGTTTTATCTGCCCAGCTGAGTATGTATGTTCCTTCTTTTGAAGTCCTCTAGTGTCAAGGGACGAGTGGAACAGCCAAGGCCGGCAGCCCTTGCAAAGTCAAGCAATCATTTCCCTCTGTAGACTCGCATTTCAATTTGAACACATTGAGAATGAACAGTCCCATTACCTTTCATGGGATTGCTGCGAGTATCTGAAAGGAGTCTGGTGTGAGAGGTGCATGTGGAGAAAACCACCAGTACCATATACATCTATGTGGTAGGTAGGACAAGGCTTGGGAAAGGACTGTGAGTGGGCCCATGTTGGTGACCCGAATCAGCACGATATTCTTGCTAATCCAATTCAAGTTACAATATGTAGGTATTCCATGTTGCTGGTATCATTGCACTGCCAGATGACGCATCAATTGGAACCAGAATGAGCTTCAAAGTACCACCACATGTAGGGTTTTAGTTGTACTAGATGTTCATGTGTGTTATGTATCAATATTTCCACAAGTTGGAACTAGAAAGAACAACAGATTCAACTTATATGTTGCACCCCCAATGTACTATCGTCCTAAGTATTTTGGATCACGAGTCAGAAGTCGGAAAGTATCAAACCAGACAGAAAGATGTTGGGAGTTGGGTCAGAAGGCAGAAGGCGGAGAGACAGAGGTCTTGCAAAACTCGCTGTGCTAATAACAGGAGATCGAGTGAAGGAAATCACATATTGAAGGCGATTATCTGATTGCAGAATAATGAGCATACATGAGGGGCTTTGATACAAAGAGCTGAGACAACAGGCAATGGGGTAGTTAGTACTAAGCAAATTCTGGAGGAAGCAGAAGTCGGATAGACATATGGGGCAAGTAACTAATTGGGAACCAAGGACACAGGGTAGAGTAAAGAACAATGGCAAAAGAACAAGGGGTTGGAAAGTATATCTGACATAACGGAACAACGAGACCCCAAAGGGGGCGGACATATGATCTTGGTGTGCTGAAGGTCAAGTGCTGTGGGGCTGAGTAATAGAGTCGAAAGAACAAAGGATATAACAAGGGGTGGGATTGGAATTATCGGAGGGTCGGAATGTGACCGGAACTGAGTGTCAGAAGTTGGAAATGCATTGTCATAACAGTATCTCCCCTTTAAGGTTGCACCCCACGAAACCACAAGTCATGTCACGTGACTTGTGAACAACACGGCGGAGTTCGAAAGATAGGCAGGAAGAGGAATGCCTCTTGTCCTGAACCATCATGGAATCCAATGTCGACTTCTCCAAAATGACCAGCACCGAAATGAAACAACACTTTGCTGACATAATTGTGAGCAAGGAGTTGGCAAAGAAACGCGAGGCCGAAGAGCATGAATGGAAGGAGAAGGAATACCAGGAGGAGGAGCACAAAGAAGAGGAGTGCCAGGATAAGTTGTGCCAGGACAAGGAACACCAGGAGAAGGAGGACACTGCAAGCATATAAAGGTTTTCTTGTCTAAAAAACTGTTCAAAAAACTGTAAAGATATTCTGAATATTTTTAGTGTTTTTTATGTAAAAAAACAATAATAAAATTTTGTGTTTTTAGTAGAATTTGTTGAGCAAGAAAATTGTAAAAAAATTCAAAGTTTATTTGGACAGGGTAGGGGCTAATTACAAATCATGGAAAAAACAAGCAAAATGATGGGGATTAACCTACAGGGGGATTTGAGAGATGGGGATTATATGGACATATATAATGATCTTTTCAATATGTAATAACTCCATGATTGACTGTCTCTGCCCTGCAGACTGTCAGCATGATTGGTTTTCTCATTGAGCTCAAATGTATATGCACCTGCATATGCACATGATCTCCATGTCCCCTCCAAAGGACAGTCACTCAACTAATCTTGATGCATTATTCTACTCACATCCCACAAGCGCCAGTGTCTCTATATAGCATTTGTGGTGCGATAGAAAATGCTTTCTCTTTTGCCCCTGCTCAAGCTGTCCCCCTGATCCAGCACTTGATCAACACACAGGCACCTTACTCAGTTAGATCTGTCAGCTGATGGGAAGCCACTGACTGATGTTTGTGATGTCATGACATCACCAACATGCTTGTAGGCCCTTTAACCAGTGATCATACTGGTTAAATTATTTAGGGTTTTCCAGGCTCAGTCCAGGCTCTCAAATGTCACGGCTTGGACCTGGCTTGATCAGACCTGGCTCACTTGATTTCAGGGCCAGGACCAATTCAAAAGTCCATCCCAGGTCCGTCCTGGCCTGGCCTTAAACCTGGCCTACAGGTGAGGTGTTTACTAGGCCGATGAACAGCCCCACAGTACTTGGTAGAGTAACTAGAGCAAGTCGATAAAATTGCAACTCTAGTAGAGTGGCAATTTTATTGACTTGCCTGGCTGGCAGCCAGGCAAGTCCACTGGTGTGGTGGTTTCACACCATCTACCCACATGGTTCATGTTTCCATGGATATAGCCACTGAAGATCAGTGACAGTTCCCCTGGTGTCTGCAGCACAAGCCAAGAGCATCAATGGCACGTACATAAGAAGCAAACAGAGATGTTGTCAGGGTTCACGTGTTTCCTTCCACAAGTTTCTATTTCCTTCCATGAGTTTCCGTCAGTTTCCGTAACCTTCTACGAGTTTCTATCATCTTCCACAAGTTTCCCCAACCTTCTACAAGTTTCCGTCTCCCCTATTATGTAGACCTTGCCAGCACCATAAGACTGTAGCCAGTGTGGTGGTGTTTCCTCAGCTTGATCTCTCAGGATACCCACTACACAGTTGGTTGGTTATTGTCCTTGCATCGGCCGCTATCTCCTTGAGTATCTTTAGGTTGTGGATTCGTCATTAGTGTTGCCCTCACAGAAGATCAAGCTCATAGGACGACCCCACACACTTTTCTTAGCCAACCTTCATCTCAGCCTATGGCAGACCCACTCCCGGAGGCATACTGGGACTCCTTGGGTAAACATGGGCCATTTCTTCGAGGCCTCCTGTCTAGCCAAGCGCAGCAGCTGCAGCAACTTCAACTGCAGAATCAGGAGCTGCACAATCAGATTGTTAACGTTCACGACCACTTAGCCCATGCTGCCACCAACACTGCTGTTGCTGCTGCTCAAGCCCTTGCGCCCTCAGTACCTCACAGTGTCCCTCCATCTACTCGCTCTATAAAGGCAGCAGAACCGGAGAAGTTCAATGGAGACCGTGCAGAGACTGAAGGGTTTATCAGGTCTATCAAGTTGTCCATTGCCATACAGCCAGCATCCTTCCCAGATGAGCGCACAAAGATCCTATATGCTCTTTCCTTCATGATGGGAGGCTCTGCGGAGATATGGGCACACAACGAGACACAGGCTGTCATTGATGGCACCTCCTCTATATCCAGTCTGGAGGAGTTCATTAAACGTGTGGAGGAGGCCTTTGGGGACCCAGATCGTGCCAGAACGGCTCACACTAAGCTGCATGACCTCAGGATGACATCAGGAATGTCGGCAGATGAATACGCGGCTCAATTTGAGATCCTGGCAGGCAGGACAGGCTTTAATGATGAGGTACTCGAGGATGCCTATGCTCATGGCCTTCCAGCAGGTATCATTGACAAGATCCATGCCCAGCCCTTTCTTCTACCCAACCTCAAAGGCTGGAAGGAATCAGCCTGTCAGATTGACCACAATCATCGCTGTCTGTTAGAGGTCAGGAAGGCACAGACACCTCATGCTCCTAATTGCCCTCCTCCTGCCCAACCACTCCACACTCCTGCTACGGCACCTGTTGTCACAGCACCACCCAGTAATGCGACACCTATGGACATTGACTCATCCAGCCGCCGCACCGAAACACGGACCTGCTACAACTGTAAGAGACTTGGTCACATTTCACCAGACTGTCCTGAACCTCGCAAGCCATGAATCCGTGCAAACCTCACAGAGGCAGACATTGCACCAAGTGTCTCTAAATCTGTAGCAGCGGCAATGGAGGAATGAAAACAGAAGGTGGAAGCCCCTGTCCAAGAGGAAGGAAAGGGTTTTTAGGCCAGTCAGTGGTGAAAGACATGCCCCGCTGGACGAATCAGTTTTCAGTTCTCGAAACATGTACAATAGGGATCACAGGCGATATGATGCATCCTTCTCCTACCCCTTATCAAACTGAAACCAAACCAGCCATGCCAAAAACCCAACCCATCGCTCCAGTTGCTAATGCAAACCTTCCAGTCCCTCTATATGTCCCTACTGCTGACCTCCGCCGATGCACCAAAGTACCTCTCAAGGTCCACTCCATTGACACAGGGCATCCACTTGCAATTGACTCCCTCCTTGACAGTGGTTCTACAGGGATGTTCATCGATGTGGAGTTTGTAAGGGACACAGACTTTGGACCCGTCCCCTACCCCGTGCCATCCCCGTCTACAATATTGATGGTACCCCAAATGAGGCTGGCTCAATCAAGGAAGAAGTCAACCTCATTTTCACCTTTGGGGATCATATGGAATGTGCCACATTCTCTGTCACAAGCCTTGGACGACTTGCCATCATTCTTGGTCACACATGGCTTGTTTAACACAACCCAGAAGTTAACTGGCATACAGGAAATGTGAAGATGACACGCTGTCCCAAGTCATGTGGGGGCAGACCTGTTGTCAGAGGGCCCACGGTTGAAACTGTTCCAGAAGAGAGTGTAGATCACAAGGAGGGTCCTATACAGCACACCCGCTCCCTACTTGAGGAAGGAGACAGGACCTTTGTCATCTTTGTGACTGAGAGTCCTGAAACAATTGGTGCAGGCTGGATGGTCTCCCAACAGCTTGCTGAACGGGCCAGCAAGTCTGCACCAGTCAGATCCTTCAAGGACCTTGTCCCTAAACCATACCAGGAGTCCAAGGATGTGTTTTCTAAGGAGTCATTTGACCAACTGCCTCCTTGAAAGCCCTGGGACCATGCGATTGAGCTCACTCCAGTTGCACAACCCTTCAGCACAAAGGTTTACCCAATGTCACCGGTTGAGCAAAGGGAACTGGATAACTTCCTTGAGGAGAACCTGAAGAGCCATCGTATCCGTCCTTCCAAGTCATCTATGGCATCTCCAGTCTTCTTTGTGAAGAAAAAGGACAGCAGTCTTAGATTTGTGCAAGACTACCAGAAGCTCAATGATATAACAATCAAGAATGCCCATCCTTTGCCCCTTGTTCCAGACATTATGAATAAGATTGCTGCTGGAAGGGCTAATACTTCACAAAGCTTGACATTCGCTGGGGATATAATAATGTATGCATAAAAGAGGAAGATGAGTGGAAGGCAGCCTTTCCGACAAATAGGGGCCTGTATGAACCTCTAGTAATTTTCTTTGGACTCACGAACAGCCCAGCAACCTTCCAGACGATGATGAATGACATCTTAAAGAGTCTCATCGATGAAGGGGTTGTGGTGGTGTTCATGGATGACATTCTCATCTTCACAGAGTCGCTTGAAGAACATTGTAGGATTGTACGACGTGTCCTTGAAATCCTCCGGGCCAACAACCTGTACCTCAAACCTGAAAAATGCCTATTTGAGCAACTAGAGGTGGAGTATCTTGGCCTCATCCTCTCTCAGGGACAGGTTGCCATGGACCCAGTCAAGGTTGCAGGAGTGCGGGACTGGCCAATACCACGTAATGTCACTGAAGTCAAATCATTCCTTGGTTTCATCAACTTCTACTGTCGATTTGTGGAAGACTTCTCACACATTGCAAAGCCCCTCAACCATTTGACAAAACAGGATGCCCAATGGTCTTGGGATCCAAATGGCCCAGAGCAAGCGTCCTTTGACAAGCTCAAACTCCTCATCACCTCAACACCGATCCTTGTCCTCCCTGATCAAGACAAACATTTCCATCTTGAAACAGATGCCTTGGCCTATGCCACAGGAGCAGTACTGTCCCAGCTATGTGTTGATGGCAAATAGCGGCCTGTGGGGTTTGTGTCCAAAAGCCTCAATGATGCTGAACGCAACTATGCCATCCATGACAAGGAGCTTCTTTCTGTGATTCGGGGATTAGAGGAATGGCGCCACATCTTAGAGGGAACGAAGAACAAGATTGAGATTCTCAATGACCATCAGAATCTCACCTACTTCCACACTGCACAAAACTTGAACCGTCGTCAAGAACGCTGGTCACTCTACCTCTCTCGCTTTGATTTTGAGCTGATCCATCGTCCTGGTCGTCATTCAGCCAAGCCTGATGCACTCTCATGACGCGTGGATCATAAGCGGGGGGAGGAAGACAACCAAAATCAAGTCTTACTTACCCCTGACTTGTTCCACATCAAGGCAAATCCTCCAGAGGCTGGCGTGCAGTTAGTCCCAGGTGAAGGTGATGCTTTCCTCAATCAAGTAAGGAACTGTGTAGACCGGGATGAAAAGGTTGTCAAGGCTCTCAAAGAACTGGGCTCCTCTGGAAATTTATGAGGAGAAGAGTGGTCTGAACAGGATGGGCTTGTGCACTATCACAACAAAGTGTATGTGCCGCTTGATGCAAAACTACGACATGACATAGTGAAGTGCACCATGACATGCCTCTCACCGGTCACCCTGGTTGTTGGAGAACTACTGAACTAGTTGCTCAGAGTTACTGGTGGCCTGGGATGGGACGTTACATTTCAAAATACGTGAAGGCCTGTGACCTGTGCAACCGGACAAAAACCTTCCCTGCTTCTCCTATTAGCAAGCTTCTACCAAACCGTATCCCAGACCATAGATGGCAGGTTATGTCTGTTGACTTGATCGTAGATCTGCCTACCAGTCATGGCTATGATGCTCTCCTTGTTGTTGTCAATAGCCTCTCATAGCGTGCACATGCCATTCCCACCACTTCAGATGTAACTCCGGTGGGAGTCACCCGACTCTTCCATGATCATTTTTGGAAACTTCATGGGCTCCCTGAAGAAATCATCAGTGATTGAGGCACACAGTTCATCGTCAGGCACCCACTCTCCCTGCACTCGCATTCCTCAGACCCCAACACAGACGAGAGAACACGTACTAAGTCGGCTAACCACCATCATCCCCACGAAGATGATGCCCCCCAAAGATGGGATGGACGTTGATCCGTCAGCGTCCACAACGCGAGCAACGGCCCTGAGACAGGGGGCCGCAGATATTATCCGTGCTCCAGTAGACCAGGAGCACTGGATGATCGTGGGATGGGAGGACGCCCTCGCCATCGTCCACCCAGACGATTGCACAACGTGTGCGGACTACGCCGCGCACTTAAGGGCCGCGACAGGCACCCGCAAGGTCAAATTGCGGGACGAAGACATCGGTGACACCGTCGATGCAGCCTGGGGATGGCTCCCAAGGGGCATCGCATGTGACGCGCGAGAAGAGCCCCTCCGGGACATCCACGACCTCAAAAAAGAGGTCAAGGAGTTGGAACGCACAGTTGAAGACAGCGACGATGCGCTCACAACCGAGCGCGCCAAGATCAAGGAACTGGAGCAACAGCTGAGCGCAGCACAGCTCCAGGTGAACCTGGCCCACGTTGCCTCAAAAAGGCCGCGACTTGACCCGGCCACGAACCCAGTGGCCGGGCCATCATCACCTCACACGACGGTGCCTCTGCCAGTGCGCGCAACATTGGGACTAGCGTCCCGATTGTCGGCGCCGACCCCAACAACGACAACAATGGGAGGGCATAGCGCGCCTTCCGACTCTGCGTACGGCGTCCCAGAAGGATGGGAGTCAGACTCATCCGTCTGGAAGACGTACGACCCGGAAAGGGCACAGCGACTGGCAGAGCAGCCAAAGAAAAAGCGCAAGAAAAAGCGCGGCTCCCCCAACACCGTCAATGGGCTAACCATTGCGAGGGAAAGCGCGATTAATGCTTACCTAGCGGTGTCATCGTCGCATACTGTCAACGACCCCACCCTTCAACGGCGGATAGCACAGGTCGAGGCCCAGTACATTGGGCCTGGCATGGCCCTGCCTCCACCGGCGGGGACAGTTCACCCTCCCTACCCGGGGATGCTCATCCCACTCCGAGATCCACTGATCTCCGAGACAGGCCTCCTACCACGGCTGGTAGGGAAGGCCCAACAGCGTCGTACTCAATGGTATGAGGTCTGCCCGCTCGACGAACCACACTTTGTCGAACTCTTAGCCCAGGCAAAAGAGACGCCACAGCTCGCACGTACGTGCGAAATGATCAGCATATTTAAACGCATCGAGCGTGAACAACGCGCTCGCAATCCCAAAAGGGATTCTCTCGTGATAGTGGGCGGTACCCCGCATGATATCGCGGCCATCCTGAAGGGTTGGATACACAACCCTGAAGGAATCCCATCCGCCATCCGCAACAAAGCGGATGGCACCTTCAACCTAGACGACATGGACGTCTGGATGTGGTTGAAGGCCCTTGCGCCCCAGGTCAAAGGGGTCGCATCACCTCTCAGGGTGAGGCTACTCGACCTATTCGGCTCAACAGACCGATGGTCGAGCCTCGTCGACGCCAGGGAAGTGCTGATGCCTCAGAGCACCACCCTGCGGCTCTCAATCATGGGCCCATTCCCTGTGGAGGGCCGAGCCGGCCCCGACATCCCCCTCACCGAGATCGCGAGATGGTTGACCCGCTACGTGGGGGTCACTCCCGAGCAAGTGGCACGCATTGAACACTATGTTCAACGTAGCATCACTGGCGCGGCATTCAGTGCTGCCGCCCGGGAGGGCCAACAAAAGGTCCTCGAGACCAGCCATGTGAGGGCCGTGGTGCTGCGACCCCTCACTCACGCTCAGCTCGACCAAGAGCTGGCATGCTTCCGGCCCCCTCCCCAGACTGAGGACCCGGGCGTTGAGGCCATGCTCCGTGAGGACGCTGGCCTCATCACCCAAGCGGATACCGCCGCTAGTGGTGAGGCCAACCAGCCTCACCCAATCACCACTGATGACGCGGAGTTGCCCCCGGAGGAGTCACATGCTCCACCGGCCCCGTACGACGACGACGTCATCGTATCGGCCACTCTAGAGGACTGACTCCCTTATGGATGACCTCTATGAGTCGTAGTTGACCCCTATAGTTGTCTATAGAGAGGGAGGGTGTAAATAACCTATGTATCTACATGTACAATAGTTATTACATAATCCCAAATGGGCCCCTTAGGGACCCACTGTATACTTTATGCGTGGGAACTGGCCAGCGGTCCCCATCGCATCTTACTCTTACCTGTCACTATGTAGCATTCAGAATACCACTCATTGGTCAAGTTCTGTAGTGCCCTTGTGATACAAGGTTCTAAGATCGACATCCTTTACAATTTAGCATAGTTACTTCTGCTTTCCCTGGACTTGCTTAGCCTCATCCCATTACTTGTTGATCTAGCTCTTTATATAAGCCCCACTCATGTGTGCCCTCCGTTTCTGCAATCTGATAATTGACTTCAATACCTGAATCTCCTTGCATTGTCTCCTGTTCTTAGCACAGCAAGTCTTGCAAGTACTCTGCCTCTCTGTCTTACGATACACTGTCTTCCACCTCTTCCAATGTAAGAATGCTATGTGCCACAGGCGCAGATGCAAGCCTAATGAGAGGGAGGGTAAAGCTCTATCTAGTTCTTGTAAACTATTTACAAGGGCTTTATATTGAAAATAGAACAATGGACCGAGCCAGAACAATGGGGTGGCACTAAGCTGATGATCTGTGGGTGTTTGTGGACATTGCTGACTCTGAAATCACCGTGCAGGGAGTGTAACTCCCTTACACCGACCTGTGCCTCCAACCTCCAACCCTTGACCTTTCAACTAAGTTCAACTCATAGTTTCACTACCTCCACTTCTTCTGTATTTCAATACTCAGCTCTGAAATACCTAGGACGATAGTTCATTGGGGGCGCAAATAAGTTGAAGCCACTGTCCTTTATAGTTCCATTATCCAGGATTTCCAATACATAACAGTTCGGGCATTTGCCATGTTCACTAATATGCAATATTAACACCCATATCCAATCTTGACAAGCCCATCCTGTGGTGAAAGAAACATAATATACAAGAAGAATGTCTTGCAACTGTGCAAGACTGGCAACAGTCGAGAATGACCTGCTGAGTAATCAGGTTCAGTTTCTGGTACTCTCTGCTATTGCTTGTGACATATTGTGCATCCCTGGTGTCACTGTGTATGTGGAGGGACTGTTCTCAAATAGTAGGACAATTATAAGTGATGCCAGGCCCTCTATGAGTGCCTTAACAGCCTCAAAGACGATTGTGACAGAGGAACATTTAAAAAAGGCCTTGGGATGGGCTTGGATTACTTAGCATGGGTTAGTATTCACACAGAGTTACTAGTTATAAACTTTAATCTATACCCTTCAGTGTTAAAGATTATATTAAGATTATATTAGGGTTATATTACATTAAATTCAAGGTAATATTAAATTATCATTTCAGGACCTCCATCATTAGAATTATGTTAAATTACAGCCAATAATTTAATTTATTCATAATTGGACAGCCCTAAATGGCACAATGGAGTATTTTGATCTATTTGAGCAGTTGTCTGTAAAGCTAAGTTGTGACTTAATCTTAAGTTGAGGGAATCAACCTCAGCTTGGTTATTTACCCTAATTTAAGTTGAGTGGGAGCCAAGACTTCCCAGACCCAGTCATGCTGAGTCAACCCACATCATCACTAAGGATACACTCAGTGCATTGATTCATATATCTTAACACTGCCTACCTAACCAGTAGCTGGATGCAACTCATCTACGCACTTAGGAGGTAGACTGAGGTGTACAAGATCCAAAGATAATCTATATGAGGACTAATAAGTCAGTAACTACACAGACTATGCACCTGAGGTGGAGGAGATCTAAAGAGGATAGGGTGGGATCTCCTCACCTCAGTGGTAAGCTATATAGCTGCTACGCAGTGTCATGTAGGCAGGCTGTGTAACCAGGAATAGACACAAGTGAAGCGGCTCAGGGTCTAAGAAAAGTAAGGGAGTAATAAGGGGGGAGTAGATAAAAAGAAACTTTTAGAGAAAAATACCAGGAATTGTCCCCAGACAGCTCTGTCATATATATGCCATATTGTTGAAATGTGTGTTGTGCAATTCAGAAGGGCCATGCAGGTCTTTGGTTGGTGATGTAAGGGAAACCCTCATGTGTCCTGGAGATCACCCAATCACACAAGCTGATAGATGGGAACTCCAAACAGAAAAAAGTCTAAGGATCCCCATTGCCAGCGAGCCAATATTATACTACACTCGACTGCAGTGAGGGCCATCACTTGGTACTCACCCATGACCATGGCCTCCCCTGGCCTCCCTAACCCTGATTGACCCTGGATGCCATGTACTATGTGAGCCGCTTCACTTCTGGCATTGTTCCAAAAGCAGAGGTGCAGAAGTCAAGCAGAGGTGGAGAAGGGAGCACAGCTGGCAGAAGTGGAAATGGAAGCTGGGTGAGCAGAATTCAGATTGGGGTTGGAACAGGCGAAGGTGGGTCCCCTTGATATCACCCCCCTCTAGCATGCTGCATCCTCAATGCATGGGACATGAGGGATTGGAAGGCAACAGAACCAATGCAATGTGGGTGTCATGACATTTATTTTGGCATGAACCATCTCCATTCAACTCATCACCCTTTGACATACCCATTCACGCCGTTCACCATTAAGTCAATTTGCCGAGCTTGTTCACCATTTGCATTATTAACCATTGCTCCCGCCATCATTCATGACCAATCTCTCCTGACTGATGCCATGGTTCATCACTATCATCTGTTGGTCCTGACCCCACATGGGTGTTTGTGTGGTCAGGACACATTTGTGCAGCACCTGCATGCATTATCTCCAAATGGCCTTCACTAGGTGCAAGTCACTGTTTGTGTACCATAACCTATGGCAACAAATAGTGAAAAAAGAGGAAATCTTGTAATAATTTGAAACTATGGAAAATAGTGAAGAATGCTTTCTTTTTGTTTACAATTTAAAACATCAAGAAAATCTGAATAAACACAGGTGAACATTTATAAGAAATAAATTGTGACAAAATAAATCCGATTCATTGCATAAGATGCATGAAATTATTATTTGCCTTCATTCAGGTTTTCTTGATGTTTTAAATTGTAAACAAAAAGAAAGTATTCTTCACCATTTGCCATAGTTTCAAATTATTACAAGGTTTCCTCTTTTTTCACTATTTGTTGCCATAGGTTATGGTAAACAAACAGTGACTTGCAAGTAGTGCTTTCCACAAAGCCTCACATGTTACCATCTAGCAACATAAGCCATTCACTTCAACTGCAGATTTGGGGTACTTTACTTGCATCACCCACTACCTTATAATCCTTTGGTTCAGCCCTCTTCACCAAACCACATACTTTCACCACAGATGAATGTGACTATTACATAACAGAAAACAGCCAATGTGATACATAGAAATATTATTGAAGCTCAGCAGCGAGCTTATTGTAGATCTGGCAAAGTTGCTCCCATTGTTCATTAGGATGAACAGACTTTGGTCCCTTTTTAATGCCTGGACAAGGCATATGAGTGAGTGCACGTCAAACAAGTGGCACACTTGCCCTGTGGATCCTCAGCAAAGACGACCGCAAGACCAGCGGCTAAAAAGATTGTTCGTATTAAGATTGCTTATCTGGCCTGTAAAGCGTGGGGGATTGCTTACTGAAATGCCACTCGATGTGACAGTGTAGTATCCAAGGGCCTGAGCATAAATCGTGAGCAAGTGATCTGAATGAAGTATTCGTGTGGCTCACCAGGATTATCTGTTCTAAACCTGATGCGTACAGGTTTGTCAGTGGAACCGCTGGTAGAAACCACGTCGCGTCTTGGAGGGTTTATAAAGTTGGGACCGCCACTGGAAGACTGGATAACGTCAAATGCGTGTCCGCTGAAGAGCCAAGTATCTTAAACCAGCCCAAATAAGGGTGATAGAACAGGCGTCACGTACTGCAAGTGGAAGGGGTGACCCGGGCCGCCTAGGAGAATGAAGAGAACTACCTCAATAATGGCGTTGGGTTTCAGAGTAAAAGTATGTTCAGAGGGCGTATATCGGGGCCTGTCCCTATGTTAGTGTCGGAAAATAAATAGAGAGAAATGATGCTAGACTCAGAGTCGCCGGAGGACAGGATATTTAACAATGTAGGTACCGAAGGTGATTTATACTGAATGCCGTTGATGACCTAAATAATTTAATCAAACGTCTAAGCACCACGTAGCCAATGACGATGATATAATTACCCATCTATCCCCATTGGGATGACCAACCAGGTCAGGGGCGAAGGTAAGGTTGAAGACCTGATCAGCTGGCTGATCGCCACCGGGTGCACCTGGGTTCTCAAGGGGCTAGAAAAAAAGACCAGTATCTTAGTGAGTCATGGTACATATAAGCCGCTTTCAAAACAGACTATGAGGTTGAACTCTTGGAACTCTATGCCACCCGCCGGGAGACCAGTAGGTTGTGGGGTAGTGGGGTCGGCATCTGGGGCCGTATCATAATGGAGGACCGCAAAAGTAGGGGACGTTCCATTGACTTTTCATAGCAAGTCAGAGAGCGAGGATGAGAATAGCACATCACTTACAACCAGGATTAATGTCTGACATTTTCGCGCTGATCCCTATCTCCAGAACGTTGGGTATAGGCCAGGGAAGTAGCAAACGGCAACTCACAGTAGTTATCAATGGCTTGGTTGGCATTAATCTATTTCAAGGATTCAACACAGGAAAGGGTGTAGATGCGATGAATACCTCGCACGATGACACTGTAACGCTGCCCAGGCAAAATTGGGATGGAGTCCACGACGTAGGGCTGATGGGCAATGCCTGCGATTGTGGACACTGAAATTAATTGACGCCTCTCACTAGAAGAAATAAGCGTTACCATCAGCCTCAATGACAGTCATTGAGTGTTTGAAAATTGAAAACTCGAAAGCGCCTATGAATCGGTCAGGCCCCCGCGCCTCACAATTCATACAAGCCATACCTGCAGCGGACAAACCGAGGAGACGTAACCGATAACGCTTTCCATATGTGACGTTGATCCTAGCCCAGGGGATCGCAGGTCCACCTGTAAACCGTCCAACACCGTTGATGAGACCAGAATCTGGGTTCGGCTCTGGCCCTCCCGCAAAAAAGGAATCTTTCCGAACTCAGTGAACTACAAACACGGAAACGTGGGAGAAAACTTGCTGGTTGCCCTGAGGGCAGAACCGTGATACCAGTCGGCCAAAGTCACGATTCTAAGTTCAAGCATATAGATTCATGTCATTAGCTCACGCTAGTTCGCATAGCCCACGTACGTAGATGGATCATCCACGTCATATAGGTGCCTCTGCGGATCTTCGGGATCATCTGGTGGGTCGAGTAAGTCTCTACGAATGCATATAGTATACCATTCATCTGGACGTACATATGACGAGGGGGCCGCGGATTCCATCAACATACTGAGTTTTCAGATGACTATGGTACCTGGAGCCGATGTTAGAGAGATAAGTAGAATAAAATTCAACCTAGGCACCAATAAGTCCCCGTTTGCTGCTCGGGAAGAAGAGTGTAAAGAAAAGACTGGCTAGTGGTTATATACTTCAGAAACAGTCATTAGTTGAGGTTGACATTCCTTGGTTCTTACTTCTGGGCAATGGGGCATTGTGTCACAAAGGAGGCGCCATCGTTTCTGGAAGAGGCATGAGAATATGTTGGCCACTATGAAACAATTGAATGCGTACTGGGCATTGCGAGGCTGTAGCTGATTTCATGACTCAATGTTATAATAGGTACCATGTGCTGAGATAAGCTAATCATACAATCCCATGCCAATGCTGCAAATAAGTGTCGGTAAAAGTGGGGAATAGAAGATAGTTGGCGCCCACAATACTAGTGCTCCGAACCATAGTTGGATCTAGGAGACGATTCTTGACATTGACCTGAATTAGGTCACCCTTATTCGCGGTCAACACCGGCCCTGGGAACATGCCGTTCACGAGTTCAGCGCTGCGTTTGAAGCCATCAGGCGATATCTCTTGAGCAGTCAACTCCCAGTCTCGGTATACCAAAGCGCCCTGGGCTCCAGCCGTCAAAAAGAAAGAGAGCAACACCGAAAGCATAGGGAAAACAAATATTGAGGAAGGAAGGCGAGGGCGCGGTTGAGTAATCGGTTTATGTAGGTACGCTTGGCGCTTATGGAAAGGGAAAAAACAATACAATGAAAGACCGTTCCCTTTAAGGGGCTGTTAAATATAAGCCTGATGGAATAATCAAGCCGAGCAATGTCCAACAGTACCAGCTACGCGGCATCGACCCAATGGGGACTCGGAGCTCTGCCGATGTCATAGCACAGATCTCGATCTAAATTGGAAGAAGTTCGGAGATAGCACTTTAGACGCTGTAGGCCTGAATGTTGCGGACTGAAAACTGACCAAAAGATGGGTGGCGCTAAGTGATTACTCCCAATCCGTTGACTTACATAAAGTGTGGCCGGGTACACAAGGCGGAGTATGAAATTCATGCTGCCCGGTGCCGCCTGCGAAAATCGACCTGTATCTCCACAACCATTGGAGATTAAGGGTTTATACTTTGTATATAATCTGTACTATATATTAGCTACCATTATATATACAAATCTTGGCTTATTATGATTTATTTAATATTTGGATAATTTCACTTATATGCATCATTAGATTATAGTAATATACATATACAAATGTTTTAAACAGAAAACAAGGGTGAAATCATCTGGCTGTGGAAGGGGGGAGAGGTGCATCATGTGCATGTCTGTTTGCCTGCTCCCAGCCCTTTTACCCTTCTACATCGAGTCCTAGTACATATTTATACATAACAAAATATAATACCTGTAGTTTCGGCATACCTGGCATGATAGCAGCGCGTTGTGCTATGACGCGGGGTAGCGCGACTGAGTCACATGACTGCCTGGCGCCTCGTTGCAGCCTCGTTCCTGCCACGCATGACGAGCAGCCTTCCCTCCTACCACAACCACTCGACGCCTTCCTCTCTTCTGCTTTATCTATAACCCTCTCATGGCTGGCAAAAAGAAAAAGAAAGCTAAAGCTGAGCTACTTGGGGATTCAAACACGCTGAAAACCCGCCAGCGGGACTCGGTTGACCCTGCCCTCATCGTCGATGGCAAGCGTAGTCGCACGCCGTCAGCTCGACTGCGTGACGCTGGTGTGATCCCCCCAATTTGACCTCCTGCCTCAAAGATGAAGGCAGGCAGCAAGGTGCCGGCTACCAATGATGGTTCCACCTCCAAACCACCGTTGCCAAAGACCCCCTTCCCTCTATTGCCCCGACATCCACCTCTGCCTCCAAAGGGCCGTCCAAGTCTGGTGACCCTGCAACCAGGAAAACCGGTGCCGCTGACGCTATCCTTGGCTGCCTCGTTCTCATCACAATTCCCGAGGAGGTGAGGGGGACCAGGGGGACCAGGAGGACAAGGGGGATCGAGAGCCAGGGTTGGGGTTAGTCAGTGAGGATGACCTTGGGCATGCCGATGTGTTTGGAGACTCTGAGAGAGAAGAGGACGAGGAGGAAGAGGTCGCAGACCTGTCAGAAGACTTCGAGTCCCCCAGCAGCGACGATCATCCCAACAGCGATGTGGAACCGCTCTCCTCTCCGGTCGAGCCTCCCAAGAAGAAGGGTAAAGCGGCGGCCAAAGCAAAGGCAGTGGCTTCTATGCCTGATAGTAAGTGTTTTATTATATATTTGTGATGTTTACCTGACACTTTATCTACAGAAATGAAATTTATCATCCCTTTTCGTAACCAGGTCGGCGTTATCGTCAATCTCACACATTTTCTCAAGCCGACAAGCACCCTCCACATCATGAAGACTACCATCCACGAGGTCCTAGGGCTCTACGCCATACCTGAGGACAAGCGAGCGGGTCTGGTGACCCACTTCTACAAGGATCCGGCCAAACGGTGTTTCGCCCTGGAAACCGAGGACAATTGGATCACTTTGAAGGATGAGTGGGCCAGTCAGGTGGCAAAAAGGGGTTCTGAAGCCACCATTGAGATTGTTCTCATGCCCAAGGTAAGTAAGTTTTATTTCTTTTACATTTTTGCACTAATCAATTGCAATTTTATAGTTTTTCCAGTTTTTAGAGGAAGCGGTCAGGGCTCAGACCGTCACCGCAAGTAAACCAAAGGCAAAGAAGAAAGAGCTTGTTAACCCCTTCCTCACGCCAAAACCACCCGACCAAACCGAACACCCCCTCCACAAACGTGGCCTCGATGACACGAAGACCGAGGCATACCAGGCTCAACTCAAGCAATTATTCGCCGCCTGGTCTTGCAAACAACATCCAGGTTCAATATGCTTAGTACATGCCCTTAATGGGTACCACAAGCTGCTTAACTTCGAAGGAGAGCTGGTATAGGTGCTCGAGCTGGTGCGAGAATTTTTTTTTTCTTTTTTTTTTTCTTTTTTTCTTTCTTTTTTTTCTTTCTTTTTTTTCTTCTTTTATTCTTTTACTAATTATTATTATTAGTTGAAAAATGTGCCGGGCATTGATCTGAACACCCCACCGAAGGTGGAGTACTTCAAGTTCTTTCATGCGAATGCTGGCATTGCAAATTCAATGCCTGAGCCTCCTTTGCGTCGAGGTGGAGCACGGTATTTCAGTGAGCCCCCAGCACCTCAGCAGATCCCCCCACCTCCTCCTATCAACATCAACTTCCCCCCTGAGCTTATCCAGATCCTCCACCCCTCCTCGCGACCCCCAAAGAGAATGCGTTCGCGCTCGCCGCCATCTAGCGATCGCGTGGCAAGTCCCGATGTCGAGGCCAACCCTCTCTTGCAGAACGCTCCCACTCCCACTATCAGTGTTTGGCTCGCAGAGTTAGAGGCTCAAGGCCTCCAATATTCCAGGTTCGATTTTCTGCACGGTAGATTTGCGGAGGAGGAGAGCCTCGGGCCCCCATCACCGGCATCGCATGGCTCGCTGTTGAGTCGCTCAAGGCATTGTATGGCCTGAAGGCGGGAGATGCTTTGTTTCTCACAGACCAGCTCAGAGTAGCAGGTAAGAGGTATGGCTTTCAGGTTGGAGATCAGGAGAAGGGGGCCAAGAAGGCTAAACACCACTAGATTACCATAGTTAGTTTGTCACAAGTGCTAGGGAAATCTACATCTTGAGTTCATGGCAAGAAACACTGAAGTGAGGAACAAAAGCATGATGATGCAAACATGATGATGCCCCACACTGCAGGCATATAAAGTTTTTCTTGTCTGAAAAACTGTTCAAAAAACTGTAATATGTTATGTTTTTATTAGAGCTTGTTGAGCAAGAAAATTGTAAAAAAGTTCAAAGTTTTTTTCAGGGTTTTTTATCAGTTTCTTTGTGTTTTCACAAAGAAACTTATAAAAACACATAAAAAACCCTGCAAAAAACTTTAATTTTTTTTACAATTTTCTTGCTCAACAAATTCTAACAAAAGCACAAAATTTTATCAAAGTTTTTTTACATTAGAAACACTAAAAAAAATTGGAATATCTTTACAGGTTTTTGAATAGTTTTTCAGACCAGAAAAATTTTATATGCCTCCAGTGACATGAGCCCTGAATAGTCTGGCCACACTGATCGGCCAACAGGCCCCTCAGGTCAGAATGTCAAATATGTATGTTCTTATATGTGATCCTTGAAGTGACATCAAACATGACAATGCCACACGGGCTGAATAGTCTGGCCACACTGGCCCCTCGGGTCAGAATATCAAATGTGTACGTGTTGGGTGCATTTATGCTCCTGCACCAAAATCAAGCCAAATAGATTCCACCATTCGGATTTCTTTTGATTTTGACTTGAAACCATGCTGACATTCATTCTATGATTTGTCAAATTTTTTTCTTTGATTTTTCGAAGCTGTATTTCTACTTCTTTTCATGTTCTGTCCAACCGACCCTTTGTGGGTGGTTGTGGACAAGTTTCCTTTTTGAGCTGAGGCTGTTCACTACTGTGCTACGTTCTACAGGCGCTTAGCACGGCACACCAGTGCCCCACGGGCGCTAAAGCGCTGGCTAGTAGTACATGCGCATGAGGCACATTTCCCCCCTCTCTCAGTGACAACTAAATTCACTGAGAGAGGCAAGTAAATTAGTCTTATTTCTCTTCGATTTGTTGACCTAGAAATCCTGTAGTGAATTAATTTCTAGGTAATGTATAATATTAACAGTGACAACTAAATTCACTGAGAGAGTGAATTAATTTCTAGTCTTCTTTTGAGCACCAAGTCCAGTCCTACTGCCTATAATTCCTATCCTCTACAGTACGTTCTTATATGTGATCCTTGAAGTGACATCATGTTGGGTGCATATGTGTGTCATGACCCATTTATTCTTATATCAAGTTACCCCCTTTTTCCCTTTTTATCCCTCTACCTCTATGTTCACTCCGTTCTCTCTTCGCTGAATTCACCGAAATGACCATTCGCTACTCGCATCATTCACCAATAGGCACACCATCAAACACGATCAACATCCTTTACCTGGCATGATGTTCATCACTGGCCCTTTCACCTTCCCAATTCAACCCCCTCTTGGTGTTCCTATGGCTGGGATGCATTCGCGGGAGGTCCTACCTGTAGATCATGTGAGATTGATCCAGCAGACCAAGAGTCCGTGCAGGGTAACATGTATGCAGGTCTGAAAGTGTGTTTTCTTACATAGGTACCTTTGTCCTCTTTCCCCCCCATCGTTTCATGTTCGCACTCCTCCTTTATTCTATTGTATATGCATTTCATCTATTTGTATCCTGACTGCACACCTGTAAGGGCAACCCTAGCTGGCTGTGGAGGTCACACTACCACGGAATTGACAAGGGGAAATCCAAAGAGAAAAGTCTAAGGACCCCCAATGTCAGTGAGCCCGTATTATACTACACTAGTCTGCAGCCAGGGACAACACTCGGCACTCGCCATCAACCCTGCATCCCCCTGACGTCCCTGACCCTTGATCGACCCTTGATGCCACATACTACACGAGTCGCTTGACTTCCGACACTGTTCCGAGAGTGGAAGTCAGAAATTGGAGTGGAATTGGCAAGGCAAACAGAACATGTGGAAGTTCTCCCAGAAGCGGAATCATTTCCGAAAGCGGAGTCAGAGATTGAAGCGGAACTGGAAGCGGAGTTGGAAATGGAGTCAGAATTTGGTGTGGTGTCGGAACTGGAAAACTGGGTGTTCCCTGACATCACCCCACCTCTAGTGTGCTGCATCCTCGAAGCACGGGACACAAGGGATTGAAAGGCTAGCGAATGCATTCAATGAGGGGCACCAGGGTGTGTCCTGTAGAACTCTCAGAGTTTGTCCGGGGCAGAGACATCTTGCTCCGGGACCCATGAATTTTCCTCGTACCCATATCCTTCCCATTTCACGAGGAATTGGAATCGTCCTTGCACGAACTGGCTCTCCAGGATCCGTTCTACCACATAATGCTCTTCCCCATCTACAATTTCCAGTGGAGGTGGCGGATGAGACTTCCAGCCTGGAATTGGACCCCCTGGTGCTGGGAGCAACTTCACTACATTGAAGACAGGTGGAGCTGGGACATGGAGTTCGGAGTCGGAGAAGGTACGCATTTCATCTGACCCTCCGCATCACTGTGAAGGGCCCAAGGTAGTGGTGGGCAAGCTTCTGTGAAGGGCATGTGGTGCGGATATCACTTGCGTCCAAATATACCTTGTCTCCAATTTGGTACTCCGGAACCTGGTGTTGGTTGTAGTACCTTGCCATGTCATCTTTGACCTTCACACCATTGCCTGACATGCGTGCCAGAACTTCATATATGTGAGTGAAACAGGCCAATGCATGCCCTTCCCTCCTCAGTGTTGACTATCACTGAGGAGGTGAGTTTAATAGTGTATCTTCGTAGTATTTAACTGAAAAAACATGTAGAACACTATATAGGTAGCTTTCCCTTATATTACTAATGTTGACTATCACTGAGGAGAACACCAAATAGTCTCCTGAAGGTTCCATCCATCGAACTACTGGTCTATAACTTCCTACTTTCCCAAACCAAGTTACTACACATCAAACATGACAGTGCCGCATGGGCCCTGAATAGTCTGGCCACACTGGTCAGCCAACATGCCACATGAGCCCTGAATATCTGGTGACACTGAACCAGTCATCTAGCTTGAATAAACACAGGCTCAACCCAACTCTGAGCTTGTCGTGGCAACACTAACTAGCTAATAAAAACCTTGCAACATAATTTTCAGAGGGGTATATGAGGTTACAATTGTGATGAAGTGCTACACTGCTACTACAAGGCTGCTTGCATCTACAAATACCTAGAATGGGTCATCCAGCCTTCACAGTGTTTTGGAGTAATGGTGGCAAGAGCACTATGAAAGAACAACAAGATTGCCCCCTCATCCTTAGAATCAATCGCTGCACGAAAGTCTGAACCATGGCGCTGGAGGTGGGCTTTCAGGAAAGAAAATGCTTCCTCTATTGGGTTGAAGTCTGGTGAATAAGGCGGTAAGTAGTATAGCCGGACACCGCTGTCATAAGATTCAGCCTCCCTTGAGATATACAGAAGACTAGGAGAAGAAAAATTACTGTTTCTGGCAAAGTTCTGCCACTTCTTCTGAATGATGAATGGCGCAATTGTCCATCACAAGCATGCTGGGTGGTAGGGGCCATGGGTTCATATGGGGCATCAGGTCATGGATAAACTGAACAAACGCGTCCATATCGTAGGCGCCTTCACGCACGTCGGAATATATGATACCCTCAGCGCTGAGGGCAGGAAGGACTGAATAACTAGATCATCCGTAAGTCAGCAGCAAATGAACAAATGAGAAGGTACTTACCCAGTCCCTTGGACGAAGCGAGCTTTTACTGAAGCTCGTTTTCCCTTTGCAGCCCATCCATTCAGGCGATATGTGGTGCGACAATCAATTCGACTCTCGTCGACAAATACCAAACGCTCGGGACTCTCGTGACCAATCCTGAAACAGTATAGACTTCGAAGGTTTGCATTACGCTCGGCAGCAACCTTGGATAGCTACGAAGAGGCCGATTAGATTGGATGACGCAACAGAATATATTGAGGCATACCTTTTTGCGCGTGAGGCCGAGGCCTGTCATTGGATCCCATATAGTACTAATTCCAACCGTCACACCATACAGACGCTGCAATAGGCCCTGTATCTCATCCAGATATAGGTTGGGGAACTCCTCTGTAAGTTGAAGAAGAAACTAGGATAAGGAGTTATGAGTACATTTATTCTATGGCAGAAAGACCTGTTACTTGCCTCCAATTCCTCTTGAGTCATGATCTTCCTCCTTTTGCCTTTCTTGCCAGGTTCCTGCGACATAACCTCGCCAGTAGTACGCCATAGATCGAGGATGTGCTCGACCACACGTTTTGACATGTTCAGATCGAGCGCGATTTCGTCGATCTTCTTCTCCCGCGTGAACCGTTGATATATTACTCATTTTCGAAGGTCTTCAGAGTAGGTTTGACGCTGCTGTTGGTGTTCAGGCAGAAAGCGCGGCATATGGTACAAGTACAAGATATGTAATGTCATGTGAATCATGTGATGTGTTGCGTGTAGTCCACACAAGATGGGAAGTCAAGGCAAGTATAAACTTGTGTCTGCTTATTATATATTTTATTACATGTACATGTAGTACACTCTCTCAATTAGAATTTTTGCTTTATAGAAAGCTAAAAGACTGGGAAACTATGCAGCCCCCCACTTCCCTTATACACTAGTTATTAGTGTTCAAGAACTTTATACATGCAAGGCCTTACTTTCTAAATGCACACCCTTACTTTATTTGAGCCTGCTACCTCCCAGATTGATGCTATTTGGGGCACAATGATGCATATAGGCTCAAGTTTCCAAAAATTCAATATTTCATAATAAGCTACAATTTTTATATGAAATTGTATATAATATACAGGAAAAACTATCTACCAAAATTAATGTCTTATTCTTCAACGGTTGACGAGCTACAGTGCGATCTGTGCAGGCGGCGTCACGCGGCATGAATTTCATACTCCGCCTTGTGTACCCGAAACAGCTGTAAATATAATATAACCTTTATATATACCCTAATTATATTGATGTGACAGTACCTTGCTTCATCTGCAAGTCTTGCCAGCATGATATCGTGACAGTTGTGCGACCGCCGTCACGTGACCGCTACGCGCCACGTAGTGACATCCATCGCTGCGTTCAACACACACTAAGCTTCATTCTAATCACTTCATTATGGCTGGTATCAAGAGGAATACGCTAAAGCTCTCATTCCTTTGGAGCCACCCCCTGAAAACAACCCCAAAACTCGTCAGTGTGACACACTTGACCCTGCCCTTATCATCGAAGGCAGGCACAGCCGTACTCCCTCCATTCGAATGCGTGAGGGAAGCATACCCCCCATCAAGATACCCCCTCCATCAAAGAGGAACACCATCAACATGTCCACTGTGTTGGATCTGTACTACTGTGAGCTCAGATGTTCGGATGATCGTGAATGACTCGTATTATTACCTGTACTACTGTGAGCTAGAGTACAGGTGATGATGGGTGAGTAAAGGAAGTAGAACGCAGGAGCATGAGATGGTCCTTACCTCAGACGTTCAGATGATCGTGAACGACTGAGGAAAGGGGACGAAGCGGGGTTTGAACAGTAAGTATTGACATGTCAGTGGGTGTGTGTGGACGTGTGTCATTGTATGACATTGATATTCCAACACACTGAGGCTGGGTCGAAACCGCGTTCAACGGCCAAATCCAGAGCCGACGCCGAACCTAAAGCCCCCACCGCTACTCTCTCCACCACATCCAGAGCATCCAGTACCACTGTCTCAGCCAAAGAACCCACTTCCACGAAAACGCGCGAGGCCACTGATATCGCAGGCAAGATGCACCTCAGCATGGTGCCCGAGGGCAATGAGGATGAGCCCAACGTCCCCATTCCTAACGATGGTCTGGGATATGCTGAGATACCCGACATCGGTGATGATGATATCAAATATGTGGATGAGGATGGAGCGTCTAGCAGCGACAATGATCGTGACGGTATGACTGAACCCTCACCATCTCCCCCTCCAGCTCCAAAGAAGAAGGGCAAGGCTGTGAGCAAAGCCAATGCAATGGCAAAGGATCCTTTGCCTGCCCATGCGTATTTTTCTTTCTTTTGTGTTTCCTTTTTTTCTTGTCTTATTTTATGCTTACTGACTAATTTTTTCATAGAAATGAAATTTCTTATACCGTTCTGTAACCAAATTGGGGTGATTGCTCATCGAACGCAGCTCATCAATCCGATGAGCACTCTTGACGAGGTGAAGGGGACACTCCACTCGTACTCGGCCTGTATGCGATCTCTGAAGAGAAAAGGATCGGCCTCATAACTCATTTCTACAAGGACCCAGAAAAGCGCTTCTTTGCATTGGAGACTGAGGATGACTGGATGGCCTTGAAGGCCGAGTGGGT
Source organism: Gautieria morchelliformis (assembly GCA_015179125.1). Taxonomy (NCBI): domain Eukaryota; kingdom Fungi; phylum Basidiomycota; class Agaricomycetes; order Gomphales; family Gomphaceae; genus Gautieria; species Gautieria morchelliformis. The sequence continues at coordinate 13,011 of WHVA01000589.1, read as the reverse complement.
AAATCAGGTGGCGAAGAGGGGCACGGAAGCCTGTATCGACATCGTTCTTCCCCCCAAGGTCAGCTTTTCTTTCTTTCTCATCATTGATTCAAACTAATATACTCTAATTCACAGTTCTTTCAATTTTTAGAAGAGGCGGTCAAAGCACAGACCGGCACCACGGGTAAACCGAAGACTAAAAAGAAAGAACTCATCAACGGGTTCCTTTCTCAGAAAGAACCGGTCAAACCTGAAGTCGTGGACAGGCGAGCCCTCAATGCCACAAACTTGGACGGATACAAAGCACAGCTGGAGAAGCTGCGCGATGTCTGGACTTGCGCTCAACACACCGGGTCAATTTGCATGGCGCATGCCCTCAATGGGCACCATAAGGTCATCAGCAATGAAGGGGAGCTGGTGTGGGTATTATAATTGGTATAGTTTTGTGTTTTCTTTCCATAACATGTGTATACTCACCTATTTGTCAATAGATGGATCATAAACCGGGCATTGATCTCAATACGCCGCCAAATGTGGAGTATTTCAGATTTTTTCACTACAGCGCGAACCCGGCGGCATCTGACCACACACGTTGCAGTGGAACGAGGTACGCTAGCACTGAGCCCCTGCAACAGCCCGCCCCCACCCCTGCCATCAATATCAACTTCCCACCGGAAGTGTTTCAGGCATTTCGTGCTGCCTCACAACCCGCAAAACAATCTCATTCACCGGCGTCCACAATGAGTACCGCTGGTAATGCTGATACTCATGCACAGGTTGTACCAACAATTTAGGACTGGCTCATGGAGTTGAAGGGCAAGCAAGAGCTCAGTCATTACACCAGGTGGGATTTTCTGCGCAGAAGATTTGAAGCTGAGGAATGCCTCGATATCACCCTTACACGCATTGCATGGATGTCTCTGGAGACCCTGAAGATATCCTTTGAGCTCAAAGTAGTAGATGCATTGTTTCTGATAGAGCAGCTTGAAGAGGCTGGCAAGAGGTATGGTTTTGGAGTGGGAGGTGGGGAGAAGGGGTCCAAGAAGGCTAGACAACACTAGAACAGCATAGATAATTAGGAGTGGTACTCATATCAATCCATATTTTGTGCCATTGGCAAAATTCAACACAGTACTGTGCATCACCCACATCACTGCACTTCTGCATCACCTGCATCACCATTCAAAGAAAAGGCCGTTATTGACAACAACTTGACAGAGGCTAACACACTCCCTGGCAACACATGTCGACCTTTCCCCTGCCACAGAAGTCTCTACATTACCCAATGTACTCACAGTTGCTACTGAGGCACATCCTCATGCCCAGACCATGACAGTCAGCCTATGGATTGATGCTGATTCTCATGCCAAAACTGACACCATGAACTGCACTGCACACTTCCTTGAACACATAGCATGCAGTGATGTGGGTGATGATGCGGGTGATGCGGGTTGATGCAGGTGCAGGTTGATGTGAGTGATGCGGGTTGATCCAGGTGCGGGTTGATGCGGGCTGATGCGTGTGATGTGGGTTGATATGGGTGATGCAGATTGATGCAGGTGATGCGGGTTGATGCGGGTGATGCGGGTTGATGCGGGTGATGCGTGTGATGCGGGTTGATTCGGGTGATATGGGTTGATGCGGGTGATGCGGGTGATGCGGGTGATGCGGGTGATGCGGGTGATGTGGGTGATGCAGGTGATGCGGGTGATGCAGGTGATGCGGGTGGTGCAAGGGAAATAAAAGCTTCTGTCACCTGCATCTGCATCACCATTCAAAGAAAATTCACAACAACTTGATAGAGGATAACATGCTCCCTGGCAACACATGTCAACTTCACCTGCCACAGAAGTCTCTACATTACCCAAAGACCCACAGCTGCTACTGAGGCACATCCTCATGCCCAGACCATAACAGTTGGTGCATGGATTGATGCTGATTCTCATGCCAAAACCAACACCATGAATTGCACCTTCCTTGAACACATGGCATGCAGTTATGCGGGTTACAGAAGCTTTTATTTCCCCTGCACCACCCACATCACCCACATCTCTGCACTTCCACTTCATTCATAGCTTCTATTATTTCATCACCTGCATCATCCGCATCACCCGCATCATCACCCGCATCACCTGCATCAACCTGCATCACCCGCATCAACCCGCATCACCCGCATCATTACCCGGATCACCCAGATCACCCAGATCACCCGGATCACCCGGATCACCCGGATCACCCGCATCACCCGGATCACCCGCATCACCTGCATCAACCTGCATCACCCGCATCAACCCGCATCACCCGCATCATTACCCGCATCATCACCCGCATCACCCGCATCACCCGCATCACCCGCATCACCCACATCACCCGCATCACCCACATCACCCGCATCACCCGCATCACCCGCATCACCCGCATCACCCGCATCTCTGCACTTCTGCTTCATTCATGCCTTCTATGATTTCCCCTGCATCACCCACATCCCTGCACTTCCACTTCATTCATGGCTTCCATTATTTCCCCTGCATCACTCACATCACCCACAAAGTGCAGAGCTGTGGGAATAGCATAGTCATAATATTTGACCAAACTGATTGGTATACTGGTGTTGACACTAGCTGCTGGTATAGGGATAGGACAGACATGTACATTTGCAAATACCTTGAATGTGTCATCCAACCTTTACAGTGTTCAGCTGATATTGAAGACATAGCAGTGTGAAGGAATAACAAAATAGCCATCTCATCTTTGCCATCTACCGCTTGCCGAAATTCTGCACCATGGCGGTGAAGGTATGCCTTCAGGTAAGAAAAGGCCTCCTCAATCAGGATCATGTCGGGGGAGTATGGCGGTAAGTAGTAGAGGTGCACACCACTGCGTAACAGATATTTTTGAGATTACTTGGGAAATTTGTTAGGATTGCTTACTGTTTTTGGCAAATTGCGGCAACCTCAGGACCATGGTGAATGGCGCAGTTGTCCACCACCAAGACACTGCGCGGCTGGGGCCATGGGTTCAGATATGGCATGAGGTTCATGATGAATGTCAGGAAGGTGTCGGCGTCATATGATCCCTCGCGGACATCGGAATAAATTATCCCCTCATCACAGAGGGCGGGTAGAAGGGAGTACCTACACTGATGTAAATATTAGAGGAAAGTAAGATATGGAAGGAGACATACCCTGTGCCACGCACAAACCTAGCCTTTGATCTTGCTCTTTTCCCTTTCTGCGCCCATCCGTTCAAGCGATATGTGGTGCGGCAATCGATCCAGCTCTCATCAATGAATACAAGACGGCTTGGGCTTTCGTGACCAATTCGGAAACGGAAACCCTGTCGGAGGTCTTCATTTCGCTCCGCAGCAACCTTTAACAACTAACGAGGGAGTGAATAAGTTGAAGAATCACAAGAAAAAAAAGGACATACTCATTTCCGTGTGAGCCCAAGTTCTGTCATTGTATCCCAGAGAGTGCTAACTCCAACAGTTATTCCATATAGATGCTGCATGATACCCTGTATTTCATCGAGGTAGAGGTCCGGGAAGTGTTCTACAAGCCGAATTAGGAACTAGGAGAGAAACCAGATAAGAGTCAGCGTAATCTGGTATCATCAAGGTTTGCTGCTTGCTTACCTGCATTTCCTCAGGATCCATGATTTTTCTCCTTTTACCCTTCTTGCCGGGTTCCGGTGGCATAACCTCACCGGTAGTGCGCCATAGTTGCAGAACGTGTTCAACGATGTGTTGCGACATGTTGAGATCCACTGTGATATCAGCAATCTTCTTTTCGCGTGTATACCTCTGATATATAACACATTTTCGTAGATCCTCTGAGTACGTTTGTCGTTGTCATAGGTGTTCTGGGATGTATCTAGGCATCGATGGCACAAGTACGTGTACAACATGTAACGCCTGTCATGTGACGTGGTTGCACATGATGTCATGACATCATGCCGGCAAGACTTGCAGATGAAGAAATATAGTGTCACATCATTGTAATTAGAGTATATAGAGGTTATATTATATTTAAGTCCTTAAACCTGAGGCTTTGGCTATGTAGAAGGCTAAAAAGGCTGGGAGAAGGCAAACAGACATGCACCCCTCCCCCTTCCATAACCTGGAGATTACATCATTGTTTTCTATTTCCAACATTTATACATGTATATTACTATAATCTGAGAAAGTTACAGACCTTACTGAAAGAATTTGAGTGCATAATGATGCATATAAGTGAAATTATCCAAATATTCAATAACTCATAGTAAGCCACGTTTTGTATATCAGAGGGTAGCTACTACATAGTACAGAATATATACAAAGTACCAACCCTTAATCATCAATTGCTGTGGAGATACAGCTTGATATTTTCGAGCGGCACCGGGCAGCATGTATTTCAGACTCCGCCCTATGTACCCGAAACAGCTGTAAAGACAGGATTACAGAATTACCTTGCTCACCAAGGTCTACTCCTTTCTCCTTATTGCCACCAAGATTCATGACAGACTCATTGTCATGTTCAAGATATTTGTATCCGCTCTTGCGTTTAAGCTAGTATATTAGATGTTAAGTATATTAGCTAAGATATTAAGTACTAGGTGGGTACCTGCACTTCGCATGGGGGTTTAGGTCAAACACATCAGTAAATTCACAGGCATTGGGACAATAAAAACTTGCATCAAGAAAAAGTATACTAAGTAAATTGTATCAGGGAAGTGAATGTCACAATTCAAGGAGCTCTAACCAATATATCTATATATACAATGTTTTTGGTTTGCACACCCTCCTCAAGAAAGACCTTAACTCTGTTCCAGTTGGACCCCCTTGATACACCAACATACAACTGACCATGTCCACACTGGATATGGACTCCTGGGTGAAAATTCTTGGTGGTCTGTAATTTTCTCATGTTCTTGATGGTGTGATAACTCGTGTGTCCTAGTCTATGATGCCATAGAGTAGGTCTGGAGGGATCTGACATGAGGTCAGCAACTTCGTCTTTGGATTCAATGGGGAATGCAATGTAAGTGTAGAGGTTGTTCTCCTTTGGTCCATATGATAATCTCTTTCCATCAAGGACTAACCATGAGAAGTATTTTCCAAAGTGTACGCTAACATTGGAGTTGGTCATTCTTCCTACAGAGAGTAGGTTGCACCTGAGCTTTGGGGCATAGATAACGTCGACAAGAGTTATGGGTATTTCTTCAAGTTCCCAGTGAGGGTCTGAGACAATTCTGATTCAAATGGTCCCTCATTGGTCTGCGGTGAAAGACTTCCCATTGGCTATGTCGATTTTGATCGGTGGTATAGCATACAATTCCTGGAAAAAATCTTTGTTCCCCAGATGCAACTAGACGCTGCTGAATCGATTAACCATTTGAATCTGTCATCAGAAGGTGAAGGTACGGATTCTGTCTTCATGATGACATGGTTGATACATTCGATTTGTCATGCAGGTGTGTCTATGGTCGCCATCATGATGAGGTTGGTCGATGTCTGTTCGGCTCACTGTGCTGCATCAGATGTTGCTCTGGGGGTTGTTGCTATTCTAGTAGCGAAGGCGTTTCCAGGTTTTGAGAAGGTAGGTTACTCTGTTCCCTGTTCTTCATCCAAGGTGCCTGACCCTCTGCTCCTCCACCAGGTGCATAGCAGCGAGCAATGGAATGACCATTTCTCCCACAGTTGTTACATACAAATGGTGCTTTTGATGAGTTTGGTGGGGATATGTCATTAGCACGTACAGTAGGTTGGTTGCTACTCTGGTGTTTGTTCTGTGGGAGGTGATTTGGTTTCTCTCATGCAATAAATGCTGTGGTCATCTGATCTGATAATTCCAGTGAACTCAGATCAGCTTCATGTGCCTCGAGATGTTCTTCTATCTCGTCTGGAACTCTGGTAATCATTCTGATCATCTGTGAAATAGCCCTCCATGATTGCGGAAGGTTTCTGATTTCCTGATCTGATATCTCCTTCCCTTCAAACAATGTGATTTTGCTGATGGTGTGTGTCTTCCTTCTGTTGATAATAGATGTGGCTATCCCCATGTAGGTGGCTTTGACCAGCATTATCAGACAGTCCTTGTTTGCGAAGAAGTCTGTTACTGTTTATGAATGCAGCAGAGGCCACATCCTTGTTTAAGAAATGGCGCTCCTAGCCGCTGATCGACGCTGACGCAGTCCCTATTCATTTGTCTTTCTTTTGTTTGATTTCATTTTACTAGTTACTCAGAACCTCCTACCTTACAGAATTAAGTAACTAGTCACTTTCCTTGCCTGACTTGTTGTTTAGAATACTGTTTAGTTTAATCAATTACTACATCTATAGGGCTGTCTGAGCCTGACCGAATGATATGATTGTTGACAGTCCATCCAAGCGTGACTGACATGCATGCAAGTTCAAGCTGAGAAAGGTATCTGTGGAGCCGTGCTCCACACTTTTAGTTTTAAAGAGAGTTATCTAATACTTTTAGTGTTTTCCAAGTCCCAGCTAAAGACCCGGCCTAGGCTGGGTGCTTCTCAATAATTTCCTTCTCCACCATCACCCCAATGCTGCTGCCAATGCCTGCACTCACTCTAGCAGAACTGCCATCCTCACTGCCGACTTTTGTAAAAGACTACTTCAGCTTAAATATTCTCATCACCCACCTGCTGCCCACACCCACAGTGCTCTTGAGCTATATCATCTGTCTTGAGGCAGCCCAACCAATGATGAGTTGGTGGAGCGAACTTGACGAAGAACAATGTTTTCAGACTGGGTGTAGGTTATAGTAGTGAGCAATATGAGCTTGACTGGATCTGTCTGCTCACTTGCTACATCCCGTGGGCGCAACCCATGACCAGACGGTGTGTGTTCACACCTGGGATGCTAACTGGTACTTGGGTTGGCTGCTGTTTTGTTGGTCTCTTTTCTAAAGCATATTATCATCATGTTCACTCTATTGTGTCAAGGAGATTCCCCAGGAATGATTCAATTATCTTCTGGCTCCACACCCTTTGGCAGATGCTGCCAGTTCTCCACATCCTCATGTTATCCTCAACCGATGCAGTTTCATCTTTGGTGATCCTGGATTGCATTACACAATATGCACATAATTTCACAGCTTGAATAACACAGTGAATACCATCTTCACAACCCTTCCCAATTGCTCGGCTATAACGACTTGAGTCAGGACTTCAGAAGCAAAGGCATGTTCAAAGCTTGGTTGCCATGGGGTGTGGTCATGAGCAAGGTGTGCCCTATGTATATATATATAAGCATCATCTCCTTAGTCCTTTGCTGGTAGATAACATGAGCTTTGCTTCTCGTTAAATACCCAAGAAGCAATGCGCCCTTGCAAAGATCTGAGGTGAAAATTTACCCACGCCGTGGCCGGCGCGTCACGTGGTCTCCACATGACAGATACATCTAGCTGCGTCTGGGGAGGTCGCGTGGCTTGCTCACCCCCCGAAGCTCTAGATAGCTATCTAGGGCCTCAAGGTCCTTGCAGGACGACATGGGTTCCCATGTCACATCGCCTAGGGTCCAACGGACCTGGAACTCCAGGTCCGTCGAGTTTATCCATCAATGTGCGATAATCTCGTCAACGAGCCACTCCTTGTCGTCATTCGCTCCAAAGTCATAAAATGACTTGGCCTCACGACGAGGGAACAATTCGTTGTTGTTGGCCTCGTATCGCCGTATGAGGCTTGAATGGAAGACCGGTGAAATGTGATGGCTTTTCAGCTTGTCGGGAAGATCAAGGGTCACCGTCGAGGTGTCGTTGTGAGCCATGACAACGCGGTACGGTCCGATGTACCGCGGGACTAGTTTTCTGGCTCTTCCTTTCGGGAGAGTTAGGTTTTGTGTCGAAAGGTAGACGTGGTCGTTGGCCGCGTACCTGTCGCTCGCCATATGTTTCTTATTTGCATGAAACGTTTGCGTCACTCAATGCTCTATGATTGCATCATGTACCGCCATCAGGTTCCATTTTTCCTGATGTGCGAACTGGGCTACCCCTTGAACAGGGTGTCCATGGCCATGGGGAGGTCTATCCGTGGCATATAGCCATGGTTCAGCTCGAAAGGTGCGAACCCTGTGGTCGCGCTGACGCTGCTGTTGAGGGCGACCTCAACCATTGGGCATTTCAATGCCCAATCCTTCTGATCGTCTCTGATGGCCGCGTGTAATATCTGGCCGATCGAGCGGTTTGCCCGCTCGGTGGCTCCATCCATTTGGGGATGGAAGGCAGTTGACATGAGGAGCTTAGTCCCCATGAGTCGCTGTAGTTCGCGCCAGAAGATCGAAGTGAACTTCGAGTCTCTGTCCCAGACGATGGAGTCGGGAACTCCGTGGAGTTGACCGACCTCCTTCAGAAACAGCCAGGCTACTCCCTTGGCTGACACGCTCATCGTGGTCGGTATGAGGTGTATGAGCGACGTTAGTCGGTCGATGACTACATCAGGTAGTCACAGTCGTTGGATTTGGGCAGGGGCCCCATGAAGTCGATGCCAATCGACTGCCACGGCCTATCCAGAATGGGTAGGCTGTGTAGTAGGCCTTTGGGCCGTTGTGGTCTGTTTTTCGTCATCTGACACCTCGCGCACAATGTGCAGAACACTTCTATGTCTGGGCTCATGCCCAGCCACCAATATGATCTTCGAACGTAGTTCGAAGTCTTCAGATGGCCGTAGTGGCCCACTATCTGATGTGCCCGATCGATGATGATTTCGATCAGCTTCCTTCCCCTTGAAAAACAGAGCGGGGAGGGCGATGACGTCTCTTTTGATCTGGTTCTTAGTCCAGATCAGCCCATCCCGGATCCCAAATCTCGGGTGTGCTTCTGGGTGCACCATGATCTTTGTGAACATGGCGTCCCTGTGGTACGTGTCTCGTATGACCTTAGACAGGTCTATGCCTTGCTCAACGACCCGGCGCAGGGGCGCGCCATCATTTCCTGCGGCGATGACTCTCACGTCATCATAGTCGTGGTCGCATGATGCGGCGATGTTCGCGGGCTCTGGTGAGCCCTCGTTTAATGCGGTGGATTCTGTTACCCTCGCCTCTGTCTTCTCAGCGAGGCGTTTAGAGCATCTTGTCGCCGCTGTTCGTAGCTCGATATACCGGTTGGTGGGCAATAACTCACCGTCCAGGTCTAAACGCGCATCTGCGTTCACGAAGATGTGGTCTGGGTGATTGTCATCACTTGTGTCGTTCTCGTAGTAGCGCGACAGGCAGTCCGCTACCTTGTTCTCTACACCGTCAACGTGAACGGTGTTGAAATTGAACCGGGAGAGAAACTCCCACCATCTGACCTGGCGGTGAGATAGGCTCTTCTGGGTCTCGAAGTACTTGAGCCCTTTGTGGTCTGTGACGAGGGTGAACCTTCCCCCCAGCAGCTTGTCCTCCCATTTCATGAGAGCCTCGAGCACCGCGATCGTCTCGTGCTTGTGAGTCCAGTAGTGTTGCTGAGCAACGCTGAACTTCTTTGACAAGAAGCCGGCAGGTCAACATGTTTTCCAGTCAGGACCTTGGCCATAGACCGCACCGACGCCGGGTTTTGATCCGTCGGTGATCACCCAGATCGGCTCTGGGCACCTTGTGTCTACTGGATGCAGGATCAGGGCCTTACAGGCCAACGCCTTAATGCTTTGCCAGCATTTGTCTAGTAGTGGCGTCCATTTGAATGGATGGTTATTACGCGCACAGCCCGATAGTGGGGTGGTATATGCGCTAACATCTGGCATGTAGTGTGCCAGATACTGTACCAGCCCGAGGAAACGCTGGACGTCGTTGAACGTCTGTGGCCTGTGCCACTTGTGGATGCGTTGCATCTTGTCCTCGTTGGCATGTACCCCTCGGCCATCGATGATATGGCCGAGGCACTCCATTCGGATGGAGTAGAGGTCCACCTTTTTCTTGCTCAGAAAAAGGTGATTCTTCCTCAGTCTGTCAAAGACGATGTAGAGGTGCTCTTCATGCTCTTGTATTGAGAGCGAGAATATGAAGATGTCGTCCATGTATACATGGATGAAGCGACGTATGCAGTCGCGGAAAATGGCTGTCATCAACCATTGGAATGTTGATGGGGCGTTACAGTCCCCCATCTGTATCACCTGGCTCCTGAAGGTGACAAGGATTGTGGCAAAGGCAGTCTTTGCTACATGATCCGGATGGATCCGGATCTGCTCGTATGCTTCTGACATATCGAGTTTTGTTCGATACCGACAGCGAGCCATGTCGCTGCGGATGATATCCTGATCTTGGAAGGGTGTGACGTCCTTCACCGTGTTCTAATTCTGCTGGCGCAGATCAAAGACGGTTTGCAATGTACCATTCTTCTTCGGCACACACAGCATGGGCACTGCCTGCTGCGCGACTGCCGGAATCCACCACTTTGCAGTGGTGTATCGTTCTATCTTAGCCGACAGTTCCTCTCGGAAGTGTTCGGGGCATTTCGGTAGGCGATACCGCATGTGCTTGTTGGGATCAATGAGGTTGATCTCATGGTTGATCTCCCGTAGTGGTGGGAGTTCTAATGGAATTCCACTGACTAAGTCAATGATTCGTTCCATCTATTCCTCGTGGAGGCGAGGAAGGTCATCATCCGTGAGGATGATGGTGGTGGTTGGCTTAGAAGCCATTAGGCGCTATTGGCGTCTATTAGGTCCCGTGGCGCGCAGAACCGCTTTCCTCTTCCCCATCCCTTTCACCGTTAGGTGAGAGCGCCTCTCCCTACGCTTGTAGGGTGAGTTCGAGGATGAGTTGTCCCGCAACTCGTCCTCCTGGCTTCAATGAGCCAGGTTAGGCTTTGGTGCCTGGGTGATCCTGCTCACCCGTGGCCCCTTGTCCTCATTCATCAATCTGTTGTCATCGAATGAGACCTTGCCCGTGGGGATCACTTTATTCCCTTGCGGATTGTCCCTGGGCTGGAGAAGTCCAGGGTTATGCCGAGTCTCCTTAGGAATGGTGTCCCTAAGATAGCGTCGTAATATTCGCCGTATGTCTCACGACCAAATTTGAAGGTCGTGTTCATTCCATAGTTGATTGTGGAACAGCTGCCTATGCAGGCTATCTGCAGCGCGATTGGCTGCTCCAGGGAGAATGTCTTCATTCCTGTAGCTCGTGTGAATTCGGGGGATAGCAGTACCCCTTCGCTGCCGCTATCTAGCAGGCAGTGGGCTTTTACGCCGTTTATTTCCCAGTACCCCAATAGGGTACGGTTCTCACTGTGCGGGCGTGTTGGTCGCATCCTCTGTAGGTGGTGCTTCCACCTCCTCATCCAATTCATAGTATTGGGACGGCTCGGGGTCCCACTCTTCAGCGGGCGCGTCTCCGTTGTCCGGAGTGTCGTTGGGTTGGGGATCACCCTCCCCCTCTTCATCAATCTGTTGAAGAGAATTTTGACCGAGATTCATCTCCGGATCCTTGGCCTCATCATCGTGCCTTGCGGCTGCTGTCCTTATACTGGACCTAAGCCGGGGGCACTCTGCCTTCTTGTGGCCAGGTTGGCAGCATTCAAAGCACATGGTGTTGCTTTGGCTGCCCCTGGGCCGATCGTTAGGCCGGCCCAACACTTTCGTTGGTGGGGCAGGTCGTGGGGACGACCCTGACACTTGAGGCTGTTTAGCTTCAGGCGGGCGTCCAGCTTGTGCTGGGCATGGGGGCGGCAGCCATTGTCCTGTTCCGCTTCTTGAGAACAGGTTGGGCCTGGTCAGGCCCGCTTGTGTCAATGGCTTGCTCCCTGTGAGCCGGGCAGCACTAGCCGTTGCTGCTGCGCTTTCTGCGCGGCGCATCCCCATGTTGTATCGGGATGCCTCCTCGATCATCCGGACCATCTCAAAGAGCTGCTCTATTGAGCTACTCTCGGCATTATAGCCCTTTTTGAAGACTTCGTTGCGCAGCATTTCGCACAGTGCGGAGATGAACCGTCTCCGGAACGTGTAATAGTCTGGTGGCTGTATCATACGTGCCGCGTATTTTGTGATCTCATTCAGCATTTCCTGAATGGTTTTCATGCCCTGCATGACCGCGTCGAACTTCTTCGATGTGTGATGGTACGTCAGTGTGTGCAGGAACCTTTTTGAAGGCCTTGCATCACAGTTTCCAGCGTCCAGCTGCGGACCTGGCGATCGAAGTGTGCTATGTTTCGAAGGAACCACTCCTGGGCTTCGCCGGTGAGGCGAGTGCCCATGTAGCAGACCTGCATGTCTATGCTGGTTGGCCCTAGGAGGCAATTCATTTTCAGCCATCGTAGGATGGCTCGCACGAAGATTTCAAAACTCTTCAAGATCAATCCCCTGGCATATGGCTTGGGGTGAACCAATTTCACGCCAGCTTTGCTAGCACAGACTTCTCCGGGTCTGTGTCCGGCGTCTGCTAACGCACATGGATCATCCGTGTGATCCCGTCGTACGGCTCCATTGGTACGAGTCGGCCTGGTCAGGGATTCCCTGGCCTTCCGTTGGGGCCATGGATCCTCGCGGGCTTGTGACGCGCGGGGGCAGGCTGTTTATGCCCTGAGGGCCCCGGGCCCGGATCGGGCTCGGGGGAGCATTTTGTGCTCTCGGTTCCGGGGGTTTTGTGCCTGGTGTCCCGGTCAGTCCCGCTTGCATATCCGCAGCCTGCTGTTGTAGGCTGCCGCCTGCCGTGTGTCCTGTACGGCTCCTGAGCTGCTCGTCGGGCAGCTGAGCGGTGTGGCTGTGGGCCACTGTTCTTCTCAGGTTCTTCGCTAGTAGCTCGAGTGCCCGTGTGTGGCGGCACGTGGCTGCGGCTTCTTTATGCGCCAGTGTGCGACTTCGAGCTCTAAGCTCTCGTGTCGTTTCAGAGTCAGGTCTGAGGCGACCTGATCCCTAAGATCTGTTGGATCGTCTTACGGCTGTCCGTTGGGGCAGCGGTTGCTCTTGAGGTTCGTTCCTGAACCTTACGTCCTGTTCGACACGGGACGGCTGGCGGCATTCGCTGCTTGTCCCGCTCCTTTCGGTGCGGGTCTCCACGTTGTGCTGCTTCGTTGGCTGCGGACTGTCGGAGCTCGGACGAGTTGTGTCGCTTCCCCACTG
>WHVA01000588.1:0-64762 GCA_015179125.1 Gautieria morchelliformis | reverse complement strand
AACTGAGGATACCCACTACACAGTTGTCATTGTCCTAGTATCGGCTCTTATCTCCTTGAGTATCTTGGTTGTGGCTTCGTCATTAGTGTTGCCCTCACAGAAGATCAAGCTCATAGGACGACCCCACAAACTTTTCTTAACCAGCCTTCATTCTCAGCCTATGGCAGACCAACTCCCAGACGCATACTGGGACTCCCTGGGTGACCATGGGCCATTTCTTCGAGGCCTCCTTTCCAGCCAAGCACAGCAGCTGCAGCAACTTCAACTGCAGAATCAAGAACTGCACAGTCAGATTGTTAATGTTCACGACCACTTAGCCAATGCTGCCGCCAACGCTGCTGTTGCTGCTGCTCAAGCCCTTGCGCCCTCAGTACCTCACAGTGTCCCTCCATCTACTCGCTCTATCAAAGCAGCGGAACCGGAGAAGTTTAATGGAGACCGTGCAGAGACTGAAGGGTTTATCAGGTCTATCAGGTTGTCCATCGCTGTCCAGCCAGCATCCTTCCCAGATGAGCGCACAAAGATATCCTATATGCTCTTTCCTTCATGACAGGAGGCTCTGCGGAGATATGGGCACACAACGAGACACAGGCTGTCATTGATGGCACCTCCTCTATATCCACTCTGGAGGGGTTCATTAAACGTGTGGAGGAGGCCTTTGGTGACCCAGATCGTGCCAGAACGGCTCGCACTAAACTGCATGACCTTAGGATGGCGTCAGGAATGTCGGCAGATGAATACACGGCTCAATTTGAGATCCTGGCAGGCAGGACAGGCTTTAATGATGAGGCACTCGAGGATGCTTATGCTCGTGGCCTTCCAGCAGGTATCCTTGACAAGATCCACGCCCAGCCCTTTCTTCCATCCAACCTCAAAGCCTGGAAGGAAGCAGCCTGTCAGATTGACCGCAATCATCGCCGTCTGTTAGAGGTCAGGAAGGCACAGACACCTCATGTCCCTAATCGCCCTCCTCCTGCCCGACCACTCCACACTCCCTGCTACGGCTCCTGTTGTCACAGCACCACCCAGTAATGCGACACCTATGGACATTGACTCATCCCGCTGCCGCACCGAAACACGGACCTGCTACAACTGTAAGAGACCTGGTCATATTTCACCAGACTGTCCTGAACCTCGCAAGCCACGAATCCGCGCAAACCTCACAGAGGCAGACATTGCAGCAATTGTCTCTAAATCTGTAGCAGCGGCGATGGAGGAACGCAAACAGAAGGTGGAAGCCCCTGTCCAAGATGAAGGAAAGGGTTTTTAGGCCAGTCAGCGGTGAAAGACATGCCCCGCTCGACGAATCGGTTTTCAGTTCTCGAAACATGTACAATAGGGATCACAGGCGATATGATGCATCCTTCTCCTATCCCTGATCGAACTGAAACCAAACCAGCCATGCCAAAAACCCAACCTGTCGCTCCAGTTGCTAATGCAAACCTTCCAGTCCCTCTATATGTCCGTACTGCTGACCTCCGCCAATGCACCAAAGTACCTCTCAAGGTCCACTACGTTGACACAGGGCATCCACTTGCAATTGACTCCCTCCTTGACAGTGGTGCTACAGGGATGTTCATCGATGCGGAGTTTGTAAGGGAACACAGACTTCGGACCCGTCCACTACCCCTGTCAGGGGACACCCTGTTTTCCATTTCCAGTTCCGACACCACACCCAGTTCCGACTCCATTTCCGACTCCGCTTCCGGTTCCGATTCTATCTCCGCATCCGCTTTCGGGAACGATTCCGCTTCTGGGAGAACTTCCACCAGTTCCGTTCGCCTTGCCAGTTCCACTCCAATTTCCGACTTCCGCCCCGGAACAGTGTCGGAAATCAAGCGACTCGCATAATAGGTGGCATCAAGGGTCGATCAAGGGTCAGGGGGACGCAGGGTTGATGGCGGGTGCCAAGTGTTGTCCCTGGCTGCGCAGCGTAGTATAATACGGGCTCGCTGACATTGGGGGTCCTTAGACTTTTCTCTTTGGATTTCCCCTTGTCAGGTGAGAACCCCCTCTCTTGTATGCTCTGTTCATTTATACATACTTTGGATTTCCCCTTGTCAGTTGTGTGGTAGTGTGATCTCCACGACTAGCCAGGGTTGCCCTTACAGCAGAAAAGTCTCTCCCCTAGAGGACCGGCGGTCGTACTGCACGTTGCATTCGCCATAGGTGCGTTCGGAATCGGAGACAGCGACTCGGAGATCGCAACCTCTTCCGCACATACAGCGTACGACAGCCCCTCTTCTCACGTCGAGCTCCCAACCCCGGAAATCCCGTCCCATATTTCTCCTTCCAACATGGATCCGGACGATCGTCTTCGGAATATGGAGGAGGAATTGACGCGGAACCGGATAAAGACCGACGCGATTGAAACAGCCTTACAAGCGATTTTGGCTAAGTTAGATATTCCACAAGGTGGTGGAAATGAAATGCTGGATGATCCGGATTTCGGAAAAGCGGAACTAGCGGAAAAGAGGATGTCCGCGAAGATAGCAAAGGTCAAACCCGCAACTCCGGCGGACTTTGACGGAGATCGGGAGAAGGGACGCGCATTCTTCAACACATGCAGCATCTACTTCGCAATTGTCGGAGACCTCTTTCCGAACGACCAGGCTCGGATTCACTGGACATTGTCCTTTTTCAAATCGGACCGCGCAGCCCGTTTGCAAACAAGGTGATCCGACATGAAGCAAAGGGCAAGGGGAACTACTTCCGGGACTGGGACGCGTTCGAGAAAACATTTTCCGACCAGTTCTGCCCGAAAAACGAGCAGCTCACAGCTCTTACAAAGCTCGAGGGGACGAGCTGGTACCAGGCCAAAGATCCGGTCGATGACTACATCGATCGCTTCCAGGAGCTCATCGACCTTGCGGAATATGACGACGACAAGACGATCGTCATCAAATTCCGACGAGGACTTGATCCGACGCTCCAGAACCAGGTTGCGCTGCTTGGGGATGGAGCTCCGGATTTTGATGATCCGGAAGGGTGGTACCAAGCCGCGCAGAAGGTTTCTCGGAACAGGGACGCAAATGAGGCCTTCGTGGAGACGAGTCGGAACACGACACGCAGTTCCGCTCGTCCTACTCCACCTGTGCCAAAACCCGGAAGCGCATTCATTCCCACACGGAAATTATTTCCGATGCTTGCTCCGCCTGCTCCTATTAGGAACCATAGCCCTCCTCCCTCGAAGAGTGGCCCTGCCCCGATGGATGTTGACCGCATGCGCGGAAAAGGCCACGGAACTATCACCTGCTTCCGCTGCCGACAACCAGGCCACTATGCTCGCGAGTGCCCCCAAGCCTTTGATATCCGGCTTATGACCACAGAGGAGAAACTCGAGCTCCTTCCAGAGTTCCTCGCACTCGCGGACATAAACGGAGTGCCCACTGCGGAAGAACTTTCCGAAAATGCAGAACATGGTCTACCGGAAGCGGAAGATGCGTCGGATTTTGTGACACGCAGCGGGTGAGATGTGTGCCCCTGCTGCCTGTACATAACCGGTTTGCCTGTCTTGAAGTAGAGAATGAAAAGCCCCCACTCCCCTCACTTCGTACAGACCCACCGGATAAAGTCACACAAAAGCCAAATCTGACACCCCGTCCATCCCGCATCCGCCCTTGGGAGAGACGCCTTCCGAAGCGCTATGTTGTTGCTGCCACCCCTGGCCCCAAGTCACTAGTCATTAAGGTAGAGATCCAAACGACCGATACGGCGGAAGTCAAATCCGGACCCGCCCTTGTCGATTGCGGGGCCACTGGTCAGTTTATGGACCGGGACTATGTGGAACGGAACCGACTGACCACGCGGAAGTTGCAACGTGCAATCCCGGTGTTCAATGTGGATGGAAGCCCCAATGAGGCAGGGTCCATCACGGAGATAGTGGACACAATTCTCCGCTACGATGGACACTCGGAACGCACTTCCTTCGCTGTCACCAGCCTGGGGAAGCAAGACATCATCCTCGGGTTTACCTGGCTTCAAGAGCACAACCCGGAGATCGATTGGCAGACTCGGAAGGTACTGATGAGTCGGTGTCCAGCCAAGTGTCACATGTGCCGGTCGGAAGTGCGGAAGGAGCGCCAGGAGCGGCGGAAGACCGAACGGCTCATACAGACATGTCGTTCCGGCCCCCATCCACTGCTTGCAGAAGAAGACTCGGAAGCGGAATTTGACCCGGATCCCCTTCCAATTCCGATTCCGACGCCATCCGACTCGGCCTGGAAGACACTCTGACGGAAGGGGAGCGCTTGCTGTACGTAAACCTTCCGCCGGAGGCGGAACACATCCGCGCCACCGGAAATATTTCGCAACGCCTTGCTGAAGCCTCTAAGAGGTATGATAGAGTGGAGGCGGAAATTCCGGAGTACCTGCGGGAGTTTGAGGACGTCTTTTCCAAGGAGTCGTTTGATACCCTGCCTCCACGGAAGCTGTGGGACCACGCCATCGAGTTGGAGCCTGGGTCAAAGCCCACCAACTGCAAGGTCTACCCGCTGTCACCCAAGGAGCAGGTAGAGCTCGATGCATTCCTTGCGGAAACCTCCGTACAGGGAGGATCCGCCCCTCCAAGTCACCCATGGCATCTCCGGTGTTCTTCATCAAGAAGAAGGATGGCTCGCTCAGACTTGTGCAGGACTACCGGGCCTTGAATGCGATCACGATCAAGAACCGGTACCCCATTCCACTCATTTCCGAACTGATCACACAACTCCGCGGGGCGAGGTACTTCACTAAGCTGGATGTCCGCTGGGGCTTCAACAATGTCCGGATCCGAGAGGGAGACGAGTGGAAGGCCGCATTCCGCACCAATCGAGGACTCTTTGAGCCGCAGGTCATGTTCTTTGGCCTCACCAACAGTCCCGCCACATTCCAGACGATGATGAATGACATTTTCCGTGACATGATAGCAGAAGGGGTTGTCTGCGTCTACCTCGATGACATCCTCATTTTCACGAAAACAATGTCCGAACATCGGGAAGTCGTGCGGAGAGTGCTGGAACGGCTCCGGGAGTACAACCTGTGTCTCAAGCCAGAAAAGTGCGAATTTGAGCGGACGCGGATAGAGTATCTTGGGGTGATTGTGTCGGAAGGGAAGGTGGAAATGGACCCAGTCAAAGTTTCCGGTGTATCGGATTGGCCCGTGCCGCGAAACAAGAAGGAGGTCCAGTCCTTCATTGGGTTTGTCAATTTCTACCGGCGGTTCATCAAGGACTTCTCCTGCCACGCCCGTGCCCTCTTCGACCTCACCAAGAAGGAGGTTGGGTGGCGGTGGGGAGAGCCGGAACAGACTTCCTTTGACAAACTCAAGGAGCTGATCACTTCCGCTCCGGTCCTGATCTTTCCCGACGACTCTCGCCCTTATCGAGTCGAGGCGGATTCTTCCGACGCAGCTACCGGAGCGGTCTTGTCACAGCAGTCATCGGAAGATGGTGGGGGGTGGCATCCGATTGCCTTCTTCTCTAAGAGCCTTAGTCCGGTCGAGCGGAACTATGAGATCCATGACAAGGAGATGCTGGCAATCATCCGAGCGCTGGAGGAGTGGCGACACTTCCTTGAGGGTGCTCTATGCCCTTTTGAGATCTGGACAGACCACAAGAACCTCGAGTATTTCCGCACGTCTAAGAAGCTGAACCGACGACAAGCACGGTGGTCCCTACACCTGTCCCGGTTTGACTTCATGCTCCACCACCGCCCCGGCCGCACCATGGGCAAGCCCGATGCCCTATCCCGCCGCGCGGATCACGGAAGCGGAAGTGGAGACAACGCGGATATGACACTGCTCCGCCCAAGTCTCTTTGCAATCCGTGCCCTAGAAGGAGTAACTGCAGTTGGGGCGGAAGCGGAAATGCTCCGGGATATCCGGAGGCAGTGCCGGAATGGAGAGAAGGAGGAGTCGGTGGTGAAGGCAGTGGAGGAACTCCGGAAAGGGCACTCACGGTCTGTACGGGCAGCGGAATGGTCGGAACGTGATGGACTGCTCCACTTCAGAGGCAAGGTCTATGTTCCGGGTGGGGCGGACCTCCGCCGTCGCATCGTGTCCCAGCACCATGACACACGGGTCGCTGGGCATGCTGGCAGGTGGAAGACGCTGGAGTTAGTGGCTCGGAATTACTGGTGGCCTCAGATGTCCCGCTACATCGGACAGTACGTGAAGACGTGTGACCTTTGTCTCCGAACCAAAGCGCAACGACGTCCGCCCGTCGGAGAACTTGTTCCGCTCCCGATTCCCGAATCCCGCTGGGACACCATCAGTGTCGACTTCATCGTTGAACTCCCAGAGTCTCATGGCTACGACGCGATCATGAACGTCGTGGATTCGGTGAGCAAGGTGTCCCACTTCATTCCGACGCACACGACGATCACAGCCCTCGGAGCGGCCCGCCTGTTCCTTGCACATGTCTGGAAGTTGCATGGGCTCCCGAAGCAAGTTGTTTCCGACCGAGGTCCGCAGTTTGTCGCGGAACTGACTCGGGAGCTCTACCGCCTGCTCGGCATAAAGCTGGCTACCACCACAGCGTACCATCCGCAGGGTGACGGACAGACGGAACGGGTCAATCAGGAGTTAGAGCAATATCTCCGCCTCTTTGTCAATGAGAGGCAGGATGACTGGGATGAGTTACTTCCGCTGGCGGAATTCCAATACAACAACCATGTCCATTCCGCCACACAACAGACTCCCTTCATGCTTGACTCCGGACGACACCCGCGGATGGGCTTCGAACCACGCCAGGCTGAGTCCCGACTCGAGACGGTCAACGAGTTCCGAGACCGCATGGACTCCACCCTTTCAGAAGCCAAGTCGGCCCTTGCGAAGGCCAAGGATGACATGGCAAGGTACTACAACCGACGCCGGGTTCCTGCCCCAGAGTACCAAGTTGGAGACAAGGTGTACCTAGATGCAAGTGACATCCGCACCACACGCCCTTCGCAGAAGCTTGCCCACCGCTACCTTGGGCCCTTCACAGTGACGCGGAGGGTTGGACGGAATGCATACCGCCTCCGACTTCCGATGTCCATGTCCCGCCTCCACCCCGTCTTCAACGTGGTGAAGTTACTCCCTATGCTTGAGGACCCATTTCCACATTGGAAGGCTCATCCGCCACCTCCGCCAGAAATTGTAGATGGGGAAGAGCACTACGTGGTGGAACGGATCCTGGACAGCCGGTTTGTGCGAGGACGACTCCAATTCCTCGTGAAATGGGAAGGGTATGGGTACGAGGAGAATTCTTGGGTCCCGGAGCAAGATGTTTCCGCTCCTGACAAACTCCGGGAGTTCTATAGGACACATCCAGGTGCCCCTCGCCGAATCCGCTCGCTGGCATTTCAATCCCTTGTGTCCCGTGCTTCGAGGACGCAGCACGCTAGAGGGGGGTGATGTCAGGGGACACCCTGTTTTCCATTTCCAGTTCCGACACCACACCCAGTTCCGACTCCATTTCCGACTCCGCTTCCGGTTCCGATTCCATCTCCGCATCCGCTTTCGGGAACGATTCCGCTTCTGGGAGAACTTCCACCAGTTCCGTTCGCCTTGCCAGTTCCACTCCAATTTCCGACTTCCGCCCCGGAACAGTGTCGGAAATCAAGCGACTCGCATAATAGGTGGCATCAAGGGTCGATCAAGGGTCAGGGGGATGCAGGGTTGATGGCGGGTGCCAAGTGTTGTCCCTGGCTGCGCAGCGTAGTATAATACGGGCTCGCTGACATTGGGGGTCCTTAGACTTTTCTCTTTGGATTTCCCCTTGTCAGGTGAGAACCCCCTCTCTTGTATGCTCTGTTCATTTATACATACTTTGGATTTCCCCTTGTCAGTTGTGTGGTAGTGTGATCTCCACGACTAGCCAGGGTTGCCCTTACAGTAATGAGCCTTGTCTGCAAGGGGTGGACGAACATCCAGGTGAGTACCATCAATGGCTCCCAGTGCGTCTTTGAAATATGGGAAGAGCTTTGGATTGCTTTCAATCTCCTCAGCAAGTGCGGTGTTTCCATCTGGAAGCTGAACATAGACTTTGTAGAACTCGGCAGCAGCAAGGGCAGAAAGGACTCTATGGAAGCACCTAAGACTAGGCTATGAGTTCCCAATCTATTAGAGGTTTGGGGCTGCGTACTTCGAAATGGTGTCCCCACTTCATTGGAAGCGTTCTGCGATCTTCCTATTAGAGAGATTGGTTACTGCCATATATAGAAAAGTAGCAATCTGTCCTTCTATTGAAACATGGCGTGTATGCCCGACGCCGGTTTTGTCTGCGAGTTTGGAACAGAGCTTGAGGAACACATGTTTGTGCATTCCTAATTGGTCTTTGATATGCTGTGGGTGGCCATCTAAGAGCTCCTTCACCCACCCCCATCCTGACAATATTGAAGTATGGAGCGGGAGCCTTTCTATGTAGTTTGTGTAGTACAATCCTGTTGCGGCCATTGCGTGCGTGAGCGTATATAGAGTGACCCTTCGTGTCAGTTCTCTACATCTCTGGAGCTCTTCAGACGCTCTTCTGTTTCGGACGGATCCGTGAGAGACTCTAGATACACGAAGCTAGCAGGTATACACGAAGCTAGGTTTAATGAGGCACGCTGCTCACGTGATCACACTGGAATCACATTTGCTCAAGCGTTGCGTTCGGCTGCCACAGCCAGATCACACGAAATTGCCTGGCTGTTCGGCTGAACTGAAAACTTGAAAATGCAATGCCGGCGCCGAATGGGCTCTAATTTACATGACAAAGGCTATGTGACTAAGAACATTATGCGTGAATCTTTTTCTTAGGGCTCATTGAAGGGCCATCCCTTATATTCTTCCTTTTCATGGGAGATGCAACCGGAGGTTTCGGGGGAGATATGACCAACATCTCGCGAATCACGGGTATGCTCATGGCCTTAGCGCTCCTACCAGCGAATACCCAGCTCGTGGGGGCAAAGTGCACCTCCACGACGGCCCCTTTTAGCAATCTATCATACTGGGACGGTACGATATCGTCGCTGTTGACGTCGAAGGTGGGGAGGGGAGAAATGTCGTGCGTGTGTTTCACAGTGTTCATTGCATCTCTTGCGGCATCGGTCACAGGCCAAGTAGCGAAGCTGAAAGGGTCTTTTAGAATACGAGTCAGGCACGTGTACCTTCAACAAAGCAATGAGGTCATACCTTGGACATCGTCGTCGGTTGAATGCGTGGCTGGGCGAACACCACACGAGTTACGCTTATCTTTGTAGTATGAAGTTGGGAAACTGACCATTGACTTCGCTGCCGCCTTTACGACCGTCAGGACAAGCTATTCACACAACATCCAAGCAAATTCTTGAGGGTAGAAGACCAGCGGTTGGAGAATTTGGATGCAGAAACAAGACAGTGGTGGGAGGACAGAAGACAGAGAAGAAGCAGCGTAAGCAACGAGGACAGATAAAGAGGAAAGGAAAAATATCTCCCCGTCATGTAGCGCGCAAGCCCCAGTTAAGGACAGGAGAGAAAGCAATAAAAGAGACACGAAGTTATAAGTAGCGGGGAAATAACTACAAGGCACAAAGACTTATTATCAGCATGCATGCCATTGGGGGGAGGCTTACATAGGCCAGTAAAACGGCGCAGGTAAAGATCCGAGTACCAAAATGAGGACAAGTCTACAGTTTCAATGATCATGAATAACGGTAAATGAACTGTAAATAGACAATGTGGTAGTAGCGCTGGGCAAACAAGAGCTGTAGGAAACGGACACGGACACGGACACAGATCAAAAATAAGGGACGAAAGAGGACAGTCGAACGACGAACCTGCAGACGCACCCAGAAATAACGAGACTTTTGCAAAACTACCTTGAAATCAGAAAGAAATCCGTAGGAGGGGGATATGATCCGTAGTTGAACCATTGGAATGTTGAGGAGTGGGCACGACATTAGGACACTCAAGAAAAGAACCTGCAGACACAGACACACCTGGAAATAAGGAGACATTTGCAACACCACCATGAAAAGAGAAAGAAAGCCGCAGGAGGGGGACAGGAACAGTACCTGAACGATTGGAATGCTGGGGAGAGGCCATGACAATAGGACACTTAAGAAAATCGCATGAAGAGAGACACGTATGACATGCAAGTATGAGCAAAAGTAGGCCGTGCCGACGCGGCAAGGGGCACTAATGCACGTGCCCATGTGCCTGGTGCCTGCAGCTATCCCACAATTTTCCAGTGGGAGAGCCCTAGCAGAGCAAGGGGATTCCCGCAGACAAGACATGCACACCTTAAAGTATGTTCCTACGGCCCTGGTCATCGTCATCCTCCGCATCCACAAACACAATCCGAGCGAAGTCACCACTGCAGTCAATTATACCCACTCATTTCCATGTCGGACTCGCCCCACCACACATTCCACTATGGTGTCTGGGACCTAGGACCTTGAGGCAGGTGGGGATGCAACAACAAGGCTGTTTATCAGCCATAGCAAGATGTGGAGAGTGGCCCAGATGTGTGAGAGCGGCGCTTACTTTGAGTGGAAATGGGACTCCTGAATCACTAAAGTCAGTTCAATCTCAGCTTATCACATGCTCAGTGCTCTCTTCCTTATACCACCACCACCGCAACCACCACTGACCTGTACCTTCGATTTTGTTTGCCATACATACTGACCAAATGGGCAAAAAGTCCAAGTCCAAGCAGGTTCCTAAAGAATGGATGTGTAAGTGTTTTTGTTTTTGGTTGCATTATAGCCGCATTGCTGAACTTGTCTGCAACCCACCCCAGATCTTTTCCACTCTCTCTCCACTCAGGGTATTGACCCAAGGAGCCTGCTCCATCCCAATTCCTTTGGTAAAGTGATACTCTTATTTTATTTGAACGCATATACTGATTTTTGCTACACATAACTAGCTGCCCTCCTCTCAAATCAATAATCTTGTTACAGCTGCTACCCCTGAAATGACCATGGACACCAAAGGACGACGACGACGGATCCGGCAGTGACAGCGGTGAGGAATCTGGCAGTGACAGTGGCGCTGGTTGAGGACGACGCGATGGTGAGGTGTATCTGACATTATATTTCATGCGTACTCACCAGTTGGCCACCCGAACATGGTATAGACTGAATGCACTCAGATCGCTCTGGTGAGTTCGTCCTTGTTCTCATTGTTATTAGCTCATCGTTTGGTTCCTTCATTAGGAGCGTACCGATCCGGAGCCGCCTAGGAAACAGGCAAGTAAATCTTTACTACTACTCTAATACACACATTGATATTGCACTGCAGAGCAAGAATCTCCAAACCTTCCAAAAAGGTCCTTGAGGTGTGTTTGCCCATGTTCACTTGAGCCTGAGTCTCTATCAAGCATTGATCTTGCTCCTTATTATCGCACACATCAGATGAATGATGCACCCTCTGGCTCCAAATCCAAGAAGAAATGACCGCTATTTATCTCTGGCCATGGCCCTCCAACCTTTCCCTGCATTCATTTTCCCCGCTCCTGCATCTGCAATAAATTTATCTAGGTACCAACTCGCATGCTGGCTTCTCGCTCTCACAATTATGCTCTCAACCTGCACTCATTCTCACGCAATCTCGGCGATATAGGTGCGCACCAAGACGATCTGACCGGTCGCACTTGATCCCATGTATTATAACTAATCAACGTGAGTCTTGCCAGCATGCGCTGACCATCTCATCTCGCCTTCGTGACGTCCGCGGTTGGCTATATAGGCATCAGCTCGTGCGTGGACAGCCCCAGGGCCCGTAAAGCGGCCCAAAATGTTAGTAATAAGTACTTGTCGCACCCCCTGACTGTCTCAACTGTCATGCACAGCACTGAGTTCGAAGGAAGAACTGATAGATTACTGTCTGCTCGGTGCGTAAGATAGAAGTCGTTTAAATGCGGTACATTTATGTAAGCTCAGGACCATCCGGTGAGCTCAATAACACTAGAAGGCAGAATTCTTTTGCCAAACTGCTTCCTAGAATCTCTTTGGGATATGCATAGCTACAACCTCTAGGAGAGGCTTGGGAAATATCTATATTACTGGAGGGGATATATGGTGTTCAAAGTGAGACACAAGAAAAATTCCAAATTATCTTTTTGATGTCCTAGAGTGATTCCCTGCAATTTCAGTATTTGGACTGATAAAATGAATAATGTCATTTCATATCGCATTTCAGTCACCGACATCGGGCGTCTGTCCTGTGCAATGGACAGACTGTCGAGAGTATTAGTAGCTCCTTTCACACTTGCTCAAATTCTATCAACCAAGTCTTGTTTAGAAGCTATGAGCCTGTAGATACTCAGAAAAATGTCCAAATGTTGATACCTCCATTGTACGTACCAGGAGGTCATGATGCTTTCCTAGCCGTTGGTGTGGCACGTGCACAGTGGCATGGACAACAGTAATATATTTGAACAACCAGAAGTTTTTTTTAGTTTTATTTTTGATTCTCACTGTGATAATCCAGGCAAGGCATAATAGTGTCTCCTGGAAGTGCAATTCTGTCTCCCCAAACAGCCACCTGTCGTTGAATATAACCCAGCCATCTGTTACATATTGAGATTTCCACAAGTCAGAACTAGAAAGGACAACGGCTTCAACTTATATGTTGCACCCCCTATGAAATATCATCCTAAGTATCTCAGATCGCAAGTTGGAAGTTGGAAAGTATCAAACTAAACAGAAATTGGAACCTGAGTCAGAAACAGAGTTGGAAGGCAGAAGGCGGAGAGAACAGCGGTCTTGCAAAACTCGCTGTGCTAAGAACAGGAGATAGAGCGAAGGCAATCACATATTGAAGGTGATTATCTGATTGCAGAATAACAAGCATACATGAGGGTCTTTTATACAAAGAGCTGAGGCAACATGTAATAGGGTAGTACTAAGCAAATTCCGGAGGGAGCGGAAGTCGGATAGACATATGGTCTTGCTGTGCTGAGAGGCGAGTCCGGTGTGTCCAAGTAATAGAGTCGAAAGAACAAGGGAATAAAACAATGGGCGGAATATCGGAACTATTGGAGGGTCGGAATGTGAGCAGAACTGAGTGGTGGAAGTTGGAACTGCATGGTCGTAACAGCTTCCGTGTTTCAGATCCTTCATACATATGAGTTAGTGTAACTCCCACTATGAGAGGAAAATATACCTTAGGAACAACCCTATCTGCGAGATAATAGTGGATCCGCTACTGGTCATCAATAGCTATAAGATGCGATGTTGAAGAGAGGGAGTTATAAACCATGCATGCAGAGGGTGCACTTCAGCAAAGGACAATGGTGCTTTCGCTGTTAGGATATGCAGTCAATCAAGGTAGACAAAGCAAATCTATATGGCAGATTAGACACAGCTACAGACAAAGGAGTCTTTGATTAGGATGATACAAGAGGGTACTCACCTTGGAAACACTTTGACAGCCTCCAGCTATGATAAGGCCCTGTTGCCTCCTGGCCGGACCTTGCTGCGGGGACCCCCATGATGTCATCAGAGAGAAACATATGACCAGGGAAGGGAATGCTGATAATTCAGGCCTGAGAACGAGCAGATTTGCCTACAAACATTCTTTGGTTGGATTGAAGGTCGACCCACCTTCGTTTGGTCACAATTAGAATACTGCAACACTGAGATCCACGTTTTGAGAAATAACTAATTTACTCGCCAACCAGGTCACTTACCTAGGATCTGACAATTATCCTGAACCCTCCCACTGGAGGCATATAAAAATTTTCTGGTCTGAAAAACTGTTCAAAAAACTATAAAGATATCCCAAATTTTTTTACTGTTCTTAATGTAAAAAAAACTTAAACAAAATTTTGTGTTTTTGTTAGAATTTATTGAGCAAGAAAATTATAAAAAATTTTAAAGTTTTTTCCAGGGTTTTTTATGTGTTTTTATAAGCTTCTTTGCGAAAACACAAAGAAACCCATAAAAAAACCTGCAAAAAACTTTGAATTTTTTTACAATCTTCTTGCTCAACAAATTCTAATAAAAACACAAAGTTTTATTATAGTTTTTTTTTACATAAAAAACAGGTGGAAAATCTTTCTATGCCTGCTGTGTCCTGGCTTGATGATAACGAGCATGCATATATGGGATTTGATGCAGCAGCTGGGCAGCAGCTAAAAGTTGGGACAGAAATGTCATAGCGGCGTGACAGTAACTCATCTGCAGCATGACAGAATTAGAGTTGCACAGGGACATAAATAGAATAGTGGCACAGCCGAAAACATATTACAAAAGGACAGAAAGCTGGTGGAGGGACGACACTAATGTGGAACAACAGGGACCAAAACTTGATGTGGACTCAACACAAAAGCAATGGAAGTAAAAACATTGCACTGCCACTCCAGGGCCCTTCCTACCCCTTCCCCTTCTCATAATAGTATATTTGAACAATCTGAGCCATTGACATGGGACGAAAATCTAAAAATAAGGCTTCTTGACTCCACAATCTCAAATCTGCAAGTCCAAACTGAAGGCTGCCGTCATAGTTGCAGATAATTCAGAGGATTAAGATGATGAGTACATGATGAGTACATACTTTCCATTAAGGAGCACACTTCATTTGCAGCTGAAGGAGAGGATGGTGCTTCTGGACAGCTTTCAGTGCTTAGAGAGTATATTATTGTATGGCATTCCACAGCCATTGTATTTTACTTCCAAAAATTATG
The DNA here is from genome assembly GCA_015179125.1 of Gautieria morchelliformis. Classification (NCBI taxonomy): domain Eukaryota; kingdom Fungi; phylum Basidiomycota; class Agaricomycetes; order Gomphales; family Gomphaceae; genus Gautieria; species Gautieria morchelliformis. The sequence continues at coordinate 50,150 of WHVA01000588.1, read as the reverse complement.
TCCGAGTTTGGAAAGGCACCATAAAATGAGAGTCTATTGAATCTGATTCACCAAAGTGCTGTCTCAACTAAGGAGAAAATTATTATTATTTTCACCAAATCAAATATTTGGCACATCACATGACATATGTGTCTGCTTACATAAAGGTGCTACATTTAAGTGACTTATATCTTATATAGCAGTACATACCTGAGTTTGAAGGAAGAACTGATAAGGTCTTTCCTTCAAACTCAGACTACTATATTGGGTGACTGTATCACATGATGATGCGCAAGTAACACATGAGTAACACACCCCCCTAATGCAGTCAACATCAGAAGAGTCCCAAGGTGCACCTATGCTGTTCTACCAACTTGCAAGGCAGTACTTTGGTCAGTAGGTCCACTGGCATACTATTTGTGGGTACCTAGCCGATCTGAATGATTTTATGAGCAACTTTCTCTTGCAGCCAGAAGTACTGGATATCCAGGTGCTTTATGCGTCCATGATGCTTGGGATTTTTGGCAACAGAGAGGGCAGATGGATTATCAATGAATAGGTGAGATGGTCCTTCAACTCTTGAGTTGAGCTCATCTAATAGACTTTGCAACCAGACAGTCTTGGTTCCTGCCAGGACCGATGCAATGAGTTTGGCCTCGGTTGTGGACAAGGTGACTATATTCTGCAATTTGCTGGCCCAGCTAATGGCTCCGGTCCCGATCTTTGTGAGTAATCCGGAGGTTGACCAACCATTGTCAGGACTTCCTCCTTGGTCAGCATCAGTCCATGTCTCGAACAATTTGACTGATAGATCAGGTGCATAGGTGAGTGCCAGGTCGATCGACCCTTTTAGGTAGCGCTCACTGCCATCCAGTGCATTGGGCCTGGACTTGAGTTAAATTGTGTGAGGGGTCCAACAGCATAAGCAATATCAGGACAAGTTGCGATAGCTAAGGAGGATAATCAAAAAGGTCATGTGATACAGCATATATGAGCATATAATATATATTATAAGAGTATCAATGACAACATATAGGAATATATAGTGGTGTTTATAAGGATAATAATAGATGTTATTAGAAGATTTTGTATATATTTAAACATCTCAGAGATATATATACATATGAGAGAGTATTAGACTACAATATAAAGTAATAGATACTTGGATAAATACTTCTAACAGATATAAGTAAGTTTATTAGTATGAATAGTTATAATGACATAGTTTATATTAAAAGTTGGTAGAAAAAATAAGAAGACACGTAAAAATAAGAAAACGTGTTCTCGTTGGTGAAGCTGCCGCTCAGGAGGGACAAAAGTAGAATTATTTATATCCCAACAATAAAATTAGCATATACTTTCACCCTCGTCTTTTCTATAATCTGAGAATAAAGTGGGTGAAGCTACATGTAATAAAAAGTTTCAACCATCTGCCTAAGTAATTCAGCACTCCAACTGCATTTAGGTAGGGCACATCCTTCATTTCCTCCTCTTCTGGTGTTGATGGTCCCATGGCAGAGCTCAAATTCAGATCTGGGGCCATAGGCATGAACACAGGTCAACAATCCGACATCTGGAACTGATCAAGGATTTCTTGAATATACTATTTTTGTGAGAGCCTCAATGTCTTTTGTGAGTGGTGATTGTACTCCACTTCTACACCCAGTAATGATGTCATCCGGCCCAGATTTCAATAATATTTCACCTAGCTTGTTTTTGACCTGTCCCAGTTCCTGCTTTGAGCCTAGAGTTAAATCATCAATGAAAACAGGTATGACGATCTTGGTGGTGTTGCTCATCCAGATGTAGACACTTGGCACCGATTGGAGATGCTTGAATCCCATGCTCTCTAGTGCAGTCCCAAGTCGTTCATACCATAACCTTACCACTTGTCATGACTCGTTTATTTCTTGTGTCCAGCTATCCCTGTTTTCCCTTTCACCACTCCTCCTCCATGTTCACCCCTCTTCACCCTTCCCTTCAACCACGCCTCCTCTATGTTTGCTCCATTTGCTCTTTGCCGCATTCACGGAACAACCATTTGCTGCTCACATCATTCTCCAGCAGGGACACCATCAAACACGATTGACACCCTCTACCTGGCGTGATGGTTCATTACTGGCCCCATCATCTTCCTGACGCAACCCCTTTAGGTGTTCGTATGGCCAGAATGCATTTGTGGGACGTCCTACCCGTAGATCATGTGGGATCAAACACGCAGATGAAGAGTCCTTGCAGGGTAACATGTATGCAGGTCCCAAGGCCTGTTTTCGTACATAGGTACCTTCGCCCTCTTTCCTCCCCATCGTTTCACATTCACACTCCTCCTTCTTTCTATTGTATATGTGTTTCACCTATTTTGTATCCTGACTGCGCACCCCTATCCAACCCTGACTCATGACGGCCTCTTTCCTATTCACTGATATCATATGAGCATTCGATATAAGTAGTTTACATTCACATGTATATTCCCCAGTTCAATTATCATATGTCCATCTTGTGCAAAACTTGACCTCACTGTGATCATTGTCTTGAGCCCTCTCCTGTAGATTCCTATCTTTGACCAGAGGAGGACTTAAGCACCACTGGTGAGTTTTGGTACTTCACCTTCATTACATACTATTCTCAGTGCTGTCAGTGAAGGGCTCTAAAGGAGCGCCTTTGCCAGCGAAAGGATTGTTGCTACTTAAACAACCTTTCCGTGACACCTTGCATGTTACATTGTCATGTGTTACAGGCTACTTCGCTACAACTGTAGATAGGGTGAGCTCCGTTCGGGCAGCCCTCTTACCTTCTGAACATTTATTGGTTCACCCTATTTGCCGAACGGCACACTTCTTCGCACAAGCTATTTGGGCATTTGCTGTGTTCACTAATACACGATATTAACGCCTAAAAACCAATCTTGACACCACTCTGTGTTAATCCATACAGTCCTCTCTTCAGTTTGCACACCTGGTCTGGTTACCCTTGATGATAGCCTCCAGTTGCTGCATGTATATCTTTGCATCATTGTCAAGTACTCCATTCAGGTAAGCGTTCAATATGTCTACGGATTCAATGTGTGCTCCCTGAAGTGCTCCCTGAGCTGAATATTGTGCACAAGGCTGCCCATTGCATGGTAGGAGTGAAGACCTCACTGTAGTCAATACCTGGTCACTGTGTATATCCCTTTGCTACCAGGTGGCTCTTGTATTTATCTAGAGAGCTGTCCGAATGGAGCTTGATCTGGAAGACCAACCAAGAGCCAACGGCTTTCTCTCTAGGAGGTAGTTTCACCAGTTCCCATGTCCCATTGTCTAGGAGGGCTTGGATTTCTGTGTCTGTCAAGTCCTTCCACATTGGCGCATCAGAGCATCACATTGCTTCGATGAATGTCTTAGGAATGCAGTCATATTTTATTGTTGCATTCAGTGTCACTCTGATGATGCATGGTGAAATCATGTTTGTGTCATTATTGTCTGACTTGTCATAGATGAATTTCAGGGCCTGAATGATTGAAGCATTGGCTGCTGTACCCCCCTCAGGGCCTGGATCATCATGATCAGGAGGTGGTTGAGGTCAGAGGAAGGGGTTGTGGAGGTGACGATAATTGATATGGGAAGTCATCCTGCTGGAACAGGGTGGTGGGTCAGGTTTGGCAGGAGGGTTTGGAGCAGCTGGTAGGTCGGGTTTGGCTGGTGGTCCAGGATTCGCTGATGGGCCAGGTTCTGGGTGAGGTTAATTGTCATGGTTGGCTTCTGGGAGTTCAGCATCTTGGTCCAGTTGTCCTTCCAGTGGAGGTGCGATCCAGCTGGGAAGTAAAGCAGATGGTAGGGGTGATTCAGTGGCATTGCGAGTCATGGTGAGACCTGGGAACTCATATTTGTCAAAGATGATGTCTTAAGTTATGAAGATATGTTTTGTGATAACATCCAAGCAGCACCAGCCTTTATAACCATCCTCAAAACCAATATAGATGCATTTGCGAGATCTGTCATGCAGTTCTCTCATACTCTACATGGATGTAGGCAGTGCAGCCAAAAGTACATAGCATTCCAAGGTTTGGTTTGTGGGCAAACCAGGCCTCATATGGAGTTTTGTCTACAAATGCAGAGGTTGGAATAGCATTGACGATTTGAACCAATAATGATAGGGCATCTCTCCACATCGACGCTGGCAGATGGGCTTGCTGTAGTAGTGTGACTGTTCCTTCAATGAGGGTCCAATTTGTCTGTTCTGAGATCCCATTTTGCCATGGTGTGCCCTTTGTAGTATGTTCATAAAGTATACCTCAGTGCTGGAAGTGCTAGTCCCACTTATGACCAATATACCCCCCTCCTTTGTTGTCCCTGAAACACTTCACTCTCAAGTTCAATTGATTTTCTGCTAGCGCTTTGTAGGCTTGGTAGGCATCAAACGCCTCATCCTTTGTTTTCAGGAGGTAAACAGTCCTGTACCTTGTGCAGTCATCCATGAAAGTGATCCAGTATTGGTGTCCTGATGGTGTGTGGACTGGGATAGGACCATGTACATCTGAGGCAACAAGATCAAGTGGGTTGGATGCGTAGTTATTGCTCCTCTTAGGAAAGGGGTTTCAGTGCTGCTTCACAGCAATACATGGCTTACAGATCTGAGGAATGGTTGCATTTGAATTTACATGTATTCCTTCAACTGTAAAGATGATGATCTTAGAACCTTGTGTCACAGGGGCAGACAGAACTTAACCAAGGGTGGATGTTTATATAGCTTAGCTAATCTATATTTCATAAAATATATCACAATTGAGGGAGTTGCTGTCATGACGCGTTTATTTCTCATACTCAGGTGCTCTGTCCTGCCATTTCTCACCCCATTTCCGTGTTCGTTCCGATTGCCATTGTTGTGTTCGGCAACCAATTCTCGCTGTTCGCGCCAATTACCATAGCCACGCCGCCAAACGCATGATCGATGTCTTTGGACTGACTTGGCAGTCGTCGCTTGTCTACCACCTCCTCTGCTCGACCCTCTTCCGATGGTGTTCTGGTAATTGGATTGTCATGACCTGTGTATTTCCTGCACCTTGTATCCCCATTTCCCCTTTCGCTACTCCTCCCCAGTGTTCGCTCGGCTTTGCCCACCACCTCGACCTCTCCTCCTCTATGTCACCTCTGTTCGCCTTTCCTCGCATTTCGCCGAATGACCATTCACTGCTCGCATCATTCGCCAACAGGCACACCATCAAACCACGATCGACATCCCTATCCGGCGTGATGGCTCGCCAGTAACTCCATCAGCTTCTCGATCCATCCCCCTTTTGGTGTTCATATGAGCAAGGTGCGTTCGCGGGACGTCCTACCCGTAGGTTGTGTGGGATCAACCCAGTAGATGAAGAACCCGTGCAGGGCAGTGTATATGTGGGCCCCAAGACATGATTTCGTACACAGGTGTCTTCGCCACCTTCACTCTCCATCGTTTCATGTTCTCCCTCTTCTCTCATTCTATTGTATGTTTATTCCATCTATGTTGTATCATGACTGCGCACCCCTATCCAACCCTGACTTGTGACGGCCTCTTTCCTATTTGCTGATACCTTACGAGCATTCAATATAAGTAGTTTACATTCGCATGTATATTCCCCAGTTCAATTATCATACGTCGTTCATCTTGTGCAAATTCGACCTCGCTGTGGTCATCGTCTTAAGCTACAGGTGAGTTCTCATACTTCATCTTCGTTACCTTAGCTTTCGAACCATTTTCTGTGCTGTTGGTGAAGGGATTGTCGAGACTTAGACAGCCCTTCCGTGAGACCTTGCACGTTATATTGTCAAGTGCCACGGGCTATTTCGCTACGACTGTAGATAGGGTGAGCCCCGTTCGGGCAACCCTCTTACCTTGTGAACATTCATTGGTTCATCTATTCGCCGCCGAACAGCATACTTATTTGCACAAGTTATTCGGGCATTCGCTGTGTTCACTAATACACGATATTAACGCCTAAAAACCAATCTTGACAGTTGCCAGCAATTGTAAGGAATGCTTAATCCTAGCCCTAAAGTTCTTTCTCACAGTCTGGAGCTCCCCAGAAAAGGGTGTATACCCTATTGTCTAAACATCAATAGTTGCATATCTTTGTACTATACATGCATATTATTTTAAACATACCTTCTAATCAGATCTCTCAACCCTGTATAATAATATAGTACAGGTATTGTCCATACTTGCTTCTATATTCTGTGATTGTACATCTAACATGTTTCATATATAATTCTAACATGTACTCATATGATCCATACTTGCCTCTACATTCTATCATCATACATGTAACAAGCTTCATATATACTTTTAATATATAGTCATCCAAATCCTATCTGAAATTGCTCTGTTATCTGAATACACACCATGCTTTAGCAGATACAACCATATTTTTAAAATATCAGAACATTCAAAAAAATTTAGGATATCCACAATATACAAGTTGCTCAAAATGGTGGACTATGAATTTGGTTAGGGTTGATATTTTAAAATATATCTAATATATCCTAGAAGAATGTACACTGTTGTCAATCTGAATGACCTCCAAGGTGTGGTATTCTGGATGCTATGTACAGTGTAAGGTAAGATTCGATGGGGACTGCTGGGTGGTTCCCACGCATGAACTATACAGTGGATCCCTAAGGGGCCCAATGGTATTACATAATCTACTATGTAAATAGGTTATTTACACCTTCCCCCTCTGTGAACAACTTAGGGACCATAGAGGTCATCCATAATAGAGTCCTCAAGGGATTCCGACACATTCATGTTGGTGTCATAGGGGGCCGGCAGGGCACACTGCTCTGCTGGCGATGCCTCCGTAAGCACGGAGTCATCTGGGTGTGGTAGAGGTGCCGCACCCTGGGCCCACCATCAGCAGCAAGTATACGTGTTGGCTGATGTAGTGGGCCTCAACCGTAGCCAGCTGCCACCATAAGGCAGGGTCATTGGACATGTGCGACAGCGACACCGCTAGGTATGCATTGACTACATGTTCCTTCACAATGGCCAGACCATTGTGGGTGTTGGGGGGTACCGCACAAGACTTTGTTGCACTTCTTTCTGGGTTGCTCAGAGATGGATGTACTGAGCCTGGTCTGGGTCGTAGAAGTTCCTGGCAGAGGAGTTGGACTACCATCCATCTGGGATGTCATTGTGCACCATGTCTGGCAGCACACACGGCCCCTCTGTCAACACTGGAGGGGGGCCATTATCCCGGCGGCTAGCCCTGGGGCTGCGTGTGCTGGCAGGGGCGCCATTGTGCATGACGATGAAGAGCTGGCCACAGGGTCAGTGGCTCGATCCAGGCATTGCCTTTTGGAGGCCGTGTGTTTGAGCTGGAGGGTCTTGAGCTGCTCCTCCAGCTCTTTTATCTTGGTGTGCTCAGTGTCGAGAGCGTCATCGTGGTCTTTGACCACACGTTCCAAGTCCTTGACCTCCTTTTTGAGGTCATGGACATCCCGCAAGGGCTCCACTCAGGCGTCATGCGAGACAGCCCTTGGGAACTACACCCAGGCTGCATCAATGGCATCGCTGATGTCTTTGTCCTTCAGCTTCACCTTGCGGGTGCTGGTCACAGCCCTCAGGTGCGTGGCATATGTTGTGCAGGTGTCACAATTGTCTGGGTGGATGATTGCTAGGGCGTCTTCCCACCCCACAATCACCCAGTGCTCGTGGGTGATGGGTGTGTGACGGATGTTGGTGGCCCCTTGTTTTGGGGCCGTTGATCGTGGCTCGGACATGGATTGATCAATGTCCATCCCATCTTTGGATGGCATCATCTTCGTTAGGAGATGATGGTGGTGGTGGTTGCTTTGAAGTTTTATGATTAAAATATTAGATGGTGCCTTTAGCAAACAATAAGATTGCTTAGCGGTTGGGACTGCTATGTCTGTCCCTCTCCTGTGTGCTGACTAAGCCTCTCGAGGCGCGTCCAGCACTGATGGGTGAAGGTCACGTGACCGTGCCGATGAGAGAATGGTCTTGATCTAAGGGATAACTAAGTCAAAAGGCTTCGCTTTTGAGGTAGTCTAGAGTAAACAGTAATAGTGAACTCTCAATGAAGAATTGGAGTAAACTATAGAGATCTAAGTCCTGTAGCTATCAAACAAGACTACAGTGATTTCAGGGGATGAATCAGTTGATTCTGGATGATTTATTCATACATTCGTAGTAGCTACTTATACTATATTAGTGGTAACTACTAGTGTTCGAGATAGTGAGTCGATGGGTCGAAAAACTACTTGTAACTAGAGGGGTGACTAATTATAGTCATAAAGTCATGGGAGTGATGGGGATAGTATCAGGGGTGTTAAGCTTTGGAATAGAGTCTTGTACCTATTATACAAAGCCCCTGTCTACATGGTGTCAAGATAGTAGTCAGCTGGTCGTGTCATGGAGCTCAATAGAAAATAGAAATTAAATCTCTCCTGCCTAGCATAAATGCTAGTCTTGGTGATGGGGCCGCTGATTGAGCACACATATTAGGAATGACATTATGAGGTCATTGCGCGACGTCCAGTGCTCCTGCGCAGTCTACACTCCTCTGCGGCATTTGGTGCCCACACCTCCTCGGTGCCTGTGGCCTGGCGCCTGTCGACGTCATGGCCGATGCCATCAGTCGATAGGCACGCTGTCTCTGATCGGCCGCACGTGGTCGATGCCCGTATCCCTGTATCTTATCTAATCTGTAGATAAGATAGCTGTTCGTGATGTCATGTATCTGTCGTCTGTGTTGATGTCCATTGTAAGTGTCGTTCCTATCTTTTTAGTCGTTTTTCTTTTCTTCTTTTATTAGTTTCATTGTATACATAGATGACTTAAAATAGAATAGTTGCATATATCACAACACGAAGAAGCGATGCACCTCAGAAAGATATGAGGTGAAAATTTATCTGCGCCGTGGCCGGTGCATCACGTGGTATGCACATGACTGACGTGTCTAGTGTCACTTGGGTAAGTTGCGTGGCTTGCCCACTCCCTGGAGATCTAGGTAATGATCCAGGGCTTCTAGATCCTTGCATGATGACATGGGTTCCCATGTTATGTTGCCTAGGGTCCAGCAGTAGAGTTCCAGGTCCGTCAAGTTTATCCAGCAGTGTGCAATACTCTTGTGGCCAAGCCACTCTTCGTCATCATTTGACCTAAAGTCAAAACATGACTTGGCTTCCTGGTGGGGAAACAGCTCGTTGTTATTAGCCTTGTATTGTCGTATGAGGCTTGAGTGGAAAACTGGCAAGATACCACGGCTTTTCAGCTTGTCGGGTAGCTCTAGGCTTACCGTTGAGGCTTCATTATGTGCCTCAACCACGTGGTATGGTCTGATGTACCGTGGTATGTGTTTCCTGGCCCTTCCCTTCAGCAAGGTCAGTTTTTGAGTTGATAGGTATATGCAGTTGTTGGCCATGTACCTGTCACTCGTCGCATGTTTCTTGTTTGCATGAAATGTCTGCGTCACGTGGTGCTCAATGATTGCATTGTGTGCCGCCATCAGGTTCCAGCAGGCTTGATGTGCAAATTGGGCTACCCCTTTGAACGGGGTGTCCGTGGCCATAGGCAGGTCTATCCTTGGCATGTAGCCATGGTTCAGCTCATAGGGTGCGAAGAGCTCCAGGGATGGCGATGACATCTCTCCAGAGCTGATTCTTTGTCCAAATCAGCCCATCCTGGATTCTGAATCTCAGGTGCACATCCGGGTGCTCCATTATTTTCAAGAACATGGTGTCCTTATGGTATGTGTCCCGCAGGCCCTTAGACAGGTCTATGCCTTGTTCAATGCCCTGGCACAGTGGTGCGCCATCATTGCCCGCTGCAATGACTTGTACATCATTTTCGGATACTTAGGAGGACTGAGTTTAGGTGACCATCCCACCAAATGAGATCTAGTGTCTTGGAACGTTCTGTCTGAAGAACTTCTAGGGTCAAATCGGGGTTTGGACTGTAATGCGTTCTCCAAACTTCTAATGCGTCTTTCCATACTGTCACCTGAGGTGAAAGGTGGATGAGACAAGGATTCCTCATGGTATTTGATAGCAGACTGGAATTCAACAGCATCCGCACACCTATGAGCATCAATGACTGTATGCCAATAGGAGGGCGCCCCGTTCATGATTTCCATGATGAGTTCTGAGTCTGTCAGCTTACTGACAAGTCTCAGTAGCTCAGCCTTTCTAACATAATACTCACTAGGAGTTTCATTAGAACGACTAGCTTCTCGGAAAGTAGCACGAGTAGCTCTTGCTTTCTGTCTGTCTAACCATGCTTGGTTCATGTAATATGCACCGATTACACCTCTGATTGATTTCCAATCAGTGGTGGCTTCTTGACGATGTGACAAAGGTAAGGAAAAGAACCAGCGTTCTGCACCCTTGCGTAGTCTCAAAGGGACAATACATCCCAGCTGTTTGAAGACTGTAGCAGAGTTTTGAGAAAGATGATTCACTTTCAAAATCCACTGTGCCAACGTGTCAGGGTTACCATCATTCGGGGACTACATCAGGACGTAGTTTGTTATCAAAATATGTCTCCAGCTTACTTTGGCTAAGTAAAGCATCAATGTTAGGTTTACCACCTTTATTACCATCCCCCCGGTCCTGAATAGGGCCGTTTCCTCCACCACCATCATCATCACCGTCAGGTGGACCTGAATCACCAGGTCTGCCAGGCGGGTTACTTCTTCCTCCCGAAGGGAACCAAGGAAGTCTAGATGGGTGATGAGAAGGAGTATGAGGTGGATCTTTAGACTCTCCATCATCTGAAGGTTCATCTCCAGGGGGTGGCTCTCCTCCAAAAACTCCATAAGTCCTGTCAGGGACCACTGAAGTCTCAGGGATACTGAAGATAGTCCTCCTCCTGTTATCAGCAGGAGTTTGGAACAACTCTTCTAAGCCATCCGACCCAGTAAGCTTGGTCGGGTTCTGATTATAAGGTGAATGAAAAGTCAAAGATGGTCTAGGCCCATGAGTGTAAGCCGTTGACTGTCTTCTTCTAACCTGATCATGGTCTATTGGAAGACTATGCTCAGTGTCACCTTGAGAGGTAATAGGGACATCTTTCTGAGAAAAGACTGGTTCAAAAGCTGCCCTTAAAGGCCTAGACATGTGAGGGGGAGTATCATGCTTGAAAGCAGGAGTCTCCTGAACAGTCTTAACCGTTGCTTCATTGAAGCGCTTATCTGCTGAAGCATTATACGCCGCAGTGTAGCGCATGTGAAATATTTCAGGGTTGGCAGTCATTTCCTCTAGGTCTGGTAACGACGGGGAAGCAAAGTCTTCCTTTGACGGTTTCCAGGTCCCTTTGGATTTTGCCACTGCATCCCAATAGAAGGCTAAGAAATTTTCAATATCTTTGCGCAAAGCAACAAAGATTATTTCCAGAGACTTAGCTTCCCACAGGGAGTCTGAAGGCCATTCCTTAGGTAGAGAAGGAATAGGCATAGGTGGAAGGTTTAAGTCCTGCAAGACGCCTTTCCGGTCTTCAGCAAGACAGGTTAAGTGATCATGCAAGGTTTTATACTTAAACGGTTCAACGTAATATCCTATAGCACTCTGACCAGAGATATGACCAGGATGGCCAAGTAGAACTGAGTCAAGCATAGCCATTTTGTATCTGAAAGCCCCTTCTGTTGCGTGAGATAGAACTCTAGGTGCAGGCACCTTAGAGTGGTCTATTGCAATCTCGGCTAAAGACAGTAAGTGGTCTCTTCTGATAGAAAGGTTATGATCGGACCTTAGCTCTCTCCTTCTACCCGTAGCCTTGAAAGACCTGAAGGGCTCAGAAGGCACTATACAGACGTCCCAAAGGGACTCCTGTAAGGGGTATGCAAATGCCCATTGAACAGGTGACTGAGATGCATCAGATTCATGAGCAAATGAAGTCTTGAGAATGCTGGCTTCAGCCTCCTGAGGAGTATCCGACAATGGATCCTCCAACGGATTGTTAGTAGGTGTGACAGAGTCACTGTGATGATGAATAGTAGATGATGACATACCCGAGTTTCTAAAAGAAGCGAGTTTGTCACGAGGACGAAACGATTCGAAACAAGGTGCGGTTAGGTTCAGTGTTGAGCAAGGGTTGAGATAAGGTAAAGGTGAAGGAGGAGATGTAAGAGTAGAGTAAGGATAAGTTCCGTATATTGAAAGTTTCCCTAAGGAAGCTTCTAAAGAGTGGGACACAAAGTTAAGCACGGACTGTGTTATTGCGGGTTTGGAGATTCCAGCAATGGTAGTAAATTCTACACTCGAAATGCTGCTAAGCGATTCCCAGAACATCCACCAGTGTTTTGGAACCCTTCAATACTTTGGTGTTATTGCTAACACTTCAATCTATCAGAACGTGCCGTTTACGAGACTCAAAGAATATTAAACAATGCTGCAGCACAACTCCAGAAATAATTTAATATTTGTACCTTGGTTTCAATCCACGTAAGAACTAGTCCAAGTTAATACGGATGGAAGGCAATGCTTTTCTTAGCAGCACTGAACAATAAACTAAAAGACTGTGGTTCAAGGACACTATCGGGGTCCAAGCGTATTCCAAAATATAAAGGAATGTACTTAGCAGGCGAGTTTATAAATGGACTGCCCTGATAATCTACCAGCGCACATGTAAAGTTGATGATCTTAGGCCTTGGTCACAAGGGCACACAGAACTTAACCAATGTGTGGTATTCTGATGCTACGTAGTGACAGTATAGGAGTAAGATGCGATGGGAACCGCTGGCCGGTTCCCACGCATAAACTATACAGTGGGTCCCTAAGGGGCCCACTGGGATTATGTAATAACTAGTATACATGTATGATATCTAGGTTATTTACACCCTCCCCCTCTATAGACAACTATAGGGGCCAACTACTACTCATAGAGGTCATCCATGATGGAATCCTCTAGAGTTGCCCATACGATGATGTCGTCGTCATATGGGGCCGGTGGAGCACGCGACTCCTCTGGGGGCACCTCCATGTCCACGGCGGTGATTGGGTGAGGCTGTTCTGCCTCACCACTAGCGGTGGGTTCCGCGTGAGCAGTGGGGTCAGCATCCTCGTGGAGCATGGCCTCAACGGCGGGGTCCTCAGCCTGAGGAGGGGGCCGGAAGCGCGCCAGCTCCTGGTCGAGCTGAGTGCGAGTGAGAGGTCGCGGCACTGTGGCTCTCACGTGGCTGGTCTCGAGGCCCTTTCGTTGGCCCTCACGGGCGGCGGCACTGAATGCCGCACCGGTGATGCTGCGTTGAACATAATGTTCAATGCGTGCCACTCGCTCGCGAGTGACACCCGCGTAGTGGGGCAGCCATCTTGCGATCTCGGTGAGCGGGATGTCGGGGCCAGATCGGCCCCCCACGGGTTATGGGCCCGTGATGGACAGCCACAAGCTGGTGCTCTGCGGCGTCAGGACTTCCCTGGCATCGAAAAGGCTCGACCATTGGTCGGTCGAGCTGAACAGGTCGAGCAGCCTCGCCCTGAGAGGTGATGCGACCCCTTTGACCCGGGGTGCCAGGGCCTTCAACCACATCCAGACGTCCATGTCGTCTAGGTTGAAGGTACCATCCGCGTTGTCACGGATGGCTGACAGGATTCCTTCGGGGTTGTGTATCCCCTTAGGATGGCAGCGATGTCGTGTGGGGTGCCACCCGCTATCACGAGACAATCCCTTTTGGGATTGCAAGTGCGTTGTTCGCGCTCAATGCGTTTGAATATGCCAATCATCTCACACGTGCGCGTGAGTTGTGGCGTTTCTCTTGCCTGCGCTAGGAGTTTGACAAAGCGTGGGTCGTCGAGCGGGCAGACGTCGTACCATTGAGTACAACACTGTTGGGCCTTCCCTACTGGTCGTGGTAGGAGGCCCGCCTCAGAGATCAGTGGATCTCCAAGTGGGATGATCATCCCCTCCCCCGGGTAGGGAGGGTGAACTGTCCCCGCCGGTGGAGGCAGGGCCACGCCAGGCCCGATGTACTGGGCCTCGACCTGTGCTATCCACCGTTGAAGGGCCGGGTCGTTGATTGTGTGCGACGGTGATGCCACCAGGTATGCGCTGATCGTGCTTTCCTTCACAATGGCTAGCCCATTGACGGTGTTGGGGGTGCCGTGCAATTTCTTGCGCTTTTTCTTCGGCTGCTCTGCCAGCCACTGTGCCCTCCCCGGGTCGTACGTCTTCCAGACGGATGAGTTGGACTCCCATCCGTCCAGGACGCCGTATGCGGCGTCGGAAGGTGCGCTCTGCCCTTCCATCGTTGTCGTTGTCGGGGTCGGCCCAAAGTCATAAAATGACTTGGCCTCACAACAAGGGAATAATTCGTCGTTGTTAGCCTTGTATCGTCGTACGAGACTTGAATGAAAGACCAGTGAAATATGACGGCTTTTCAGCTCGTCGGGAAGTTCAAGGGTCACCGTCGAGGCATTGTTGTGGGCCTTGATGATGCAGTATGGTCCAATGTACCGCGGGACTAGTTTTCTGGATCTTCCTTTCGGGAGAGTTAGGTTCTGGGTCGAGAGGTAGACGCAGTCGTTGGCCGCGTACCTATCGCTCGCCATACGTTTCTTGTTTGCATGAAACGTTTGCGTCACTCGATGCTCTATGATTGCATCGTGTGCCGCCATCAGGTTCCATTTTGCCTGATGTGCGAACCGGGCTACCCCCTTGAATGGGGTGTCCATGGCTATGGGGAGGTCTATCCGCAGCATATAGCCGTGGTTCAACTCGAAGGGTGTGAACCCTGTGGTTGCGCTGACGTTGCTGTTGAGGGCGACCTCAACGATCAGGCATTTAAATGCCCAATCCTTCTGATCGTCTCTGACAACCGCGGGCAATATCTGACCGATCGAGCGGTTTGCCCGCTCGGTGGCTCCATCTGTTTGGGGATGGAAGGCAGTTGACATGAGGAGCTTAGTCCCCATGAGTCGCTGTAGTTCACGCCAAAAGATCGACGTGAACTTCGAGTCTCTATCCGAGATGATAGAGTCAGGAACCCTGTGGAGTCAAACGATCTCCTTCAGAAACAGCCAGGCTACTCCCTTGGCTGACACGCTCATCGTTGTGGGTATGAGGTGTACGAGGGATGTTAATCGGTCGATGACTACCATCAGGTAGTCACAGTCATTGGACTTGGGCAGAGGCCCCATGAAGTCGATGCCAATCGACTGCCATGGCCTATCCGGAATGGGTAGGCTGTGTAGTAGGCCTTTGGGCCGTTGGGGCCCGGTTTTCGTCATCTGGCACTTCACGCATGATGTGCAGAACGACTCTACGTCTGGGCCCATGCCTGGCCACCAATATTATCTTCGAACGTAGTTCGAAGTCTTCAGATGGCCGTAGTGGCCGACTATCTGATGTGCCCGATCGATGGTGATTTCGATCAGCCTCCTTCCCCCCTGAAGAACAGAGTGGGGGACGGCAATGATGTCTCTTTTGAGCTGGTTTTTTGTCCCGATCAGCCCGTCCCGGACCCCGAATCTCGGGTGTGTTTCCAGGTGCACCATGATCTTTGAGAACATGGTGTCCCTATGGTACATGTCTCATAAGTCCTTAGACAGGTCTACGCCTTGCTCGACGATTTGGCACAGGGGCATGCTGTCATTTCCTGCGGTGATGACTCTGACGTCATCGTCCGCATCGCCGCATCATGCAGCGACGCTCGTGGGCTTTTGTGAGCCCTCATTTAACGCGGCAGATTCCATTATCCTTGCCTCTGTCTTCTCAGCGAGGCGTTTAGACCGTCTCGTCGCTGCTGCTCGCATCTCGATATACCGGTCAGTGGGCAATGACTCACCATCCGGGTCTAAACGCGCATCTGCATTTACGAAGACGTGGTCCGGGTGATTGTCATCACTCGTGTCATTCTCGTAGTAGCGCGACAGGCAGTCCGCTACCTTGTTCTCCACACCGTCAACATGTACGGTGTTGAAGTTGAACCGGGAGAGGAACTCCCACCATCTGACCTGGTGGTCAGACAGGCTCTTCTGGGTCTTGAAGTACTCGAGCCCTTTGTGGTCTGTGACGAGGCTGAACCTCCATCCCAGCAGTTTGTCCTCCCATTTCATGAGAGCCTCAAGCACCACAATTGTCTCGTGCTCATGAGTCCGGTAGTGTTGCTGAGCAACGCTGAAGTTCTTCGACAAGAAGCCGGCAGGCTGACAGGTCTTCCAGTCGGGACCTTGGCCGTAGACCGCACTGACACCGGCCTTAGACCCGTCAGTGATCACCCAGATCGGCTCTGGGCACCGTGCGTCTACTGGACACAGCATCGGGGCCTTACAGGCCAACGCCTTAATGCTTTGCCAGCATTTGTCTAGTAGTGGAGTCCATTTGAATGGACGGTTATTATGTGCACAGCCCGATAGTCGGGTGGTATATGCGCTAACAACTGGCATGTAGTGTGCCAGATACTGTACCAGCCCGAGGAAACGCTGGACGTCGTTGAACATCTGTGGCCTGCGCCAGTCGCAGATGCATTGCATCTTATCCTCGTCGGCATGTACCCCTCAGCCATCAATGATGTGGTCGAGACACTCCATTCGGATGGAATAGAGGTCCACCTTTTCTTGCTCAGAAAAAGGTGGTTCTTCCTCAGTCTGTCAAAGACGATGTAGAGGTGTTCTTCATGCTCTTGTATTGAGAGCGAAAATATGAAGATGTCATCCATGTATACATGGACGAAGCGACCTATACAGTCGCGGAAAATGGCTGTCATCAGCCTTTGGAACGTTGATGGTGTGTTACAGTCTCCCATCTATATCACCTGGCTCCTAAAGGTGCCAAGGATCGTGGCAAAGGCAGTCTTTGCTATGTGATCCGGATGGATCCAAATCTGCTCGTATGCTTCTGACATATTGAGTTTTGTTCGATACCGACAGCGAGCCATGTCGCTGCGGATGATATCCTGATCTGGGAAGGGCGTGATGTCCTTCACCGTGTTCTCGTTCTGCTGATGCAGATCGAAGACGGTTCGTAATGTACCGTTCTTCTTCGGCACACACAGCATGGGCACGGCCTGTTGCTGTTACGATACGGTCCGTCGTAAGGTTGACCGAGATCGGGAGCGAAACCCGAGGTAAGGTCCGAGGTTACGGGGCGAGGTTTGGATGGGGAAGTCGGAGAGGGACTTGACTTCAGCTTAGGTGCTGCGCCGACCCTACGCACGAGTCCCAACTTTGGAGGCAAACAAATAAGAGGCGAGGTTTGGCTTAAGAGGCGAGACTTAGAAACTAGCTAGGGATCGAAGGGATACGATAGTTGATTTTCAGACTGAGGAGTAGGAAATGCATACAAGGGGGTTATATACGGGCGAGGGTACGAGTCAGGGGCGAACATATTAGGGAAGGTCAGGGCGAGGTCAGGGGACCGAGGTCAGGGCAAGGTAATATACGAATGATGCGTGATGGAGCGGAAACAGTAACTAAGGGGATACGGGCATGGGATCAAGGTCGGATATGAGCTCAAGCTCGGGCTCGGGCTCGGGCGCAGATAAGGATCATATGTACTCGGGCACGAATATCACAAGGCTCGGGCTCGGAAGAAGGTTTTACCGGTAAGTAACCGGCCAAAGGCCGGGTCCTTACAGTTGCGCAACTGCCGGAATCCACCACTTTGCAGTGGTGTATCTTTCTATCTTAGCCGACAGTTCCTCTTAGAAGTGTTCAGGGCATTTTGGTAGTCGATACCGCATGTGCTTGTTGGGATCAATGAGATTGATCTCATGGTTGATCTCCCATAGTGGCGGGAGTTCTAATGGAATTCCACTGACTAGGTCAGTGATTCGTTCCATCCATTCCTCGCAGAGGCGAGGAAGGTCATCATCCTTTAGGATGATGGTGGTGGTTGGCTTAGAAGCCATTAGGCGCTGTGTGCGTCTATTAGGTCCCGCGGCGTGCGGAACCACTTTCCTCTTCCCCATCGCGTTCACCGTTAGGTGAGAGCGCCTCTCCCTACGGTTGTAGGGCGATTTCGAGGACGAGCCGTCCCACGACTCGTCCTCCTGGATTCAATGAGCCAGGTTAGGCTTCAGTGCTTGGGTGATCCTGCTCACCCATGGCCCCTTGTCCTCATTCGTCGATCCATCATCGTCAAATCAGACCTTGCCCATGGGGATCACTTTGTGCCCCTTGCGGATCGTCCCTGGGCTGGAGAAGTCCAGGGTTATGCTGAATCTCCTTAGGAATGGTGTCCCTAAGATAGCATCATAATATTCGTCGTTTGCCACATCGAAATATTCGTTGTATGTTTCACGACCAAATTTGATGGTCGTGTTCGTTGCATAGTTGATTGTGGAACGGCTGCCTATGCAGGCTAGCTGCAGCGCGATGGGCTGCTCCAGGGAGAGTGTTTTCATCCCTGTAGCTCACGTGAATTCAGGGGATAGCAATAGCCCTTCGCTGCCGCTATCTAGCAGGCAGTGGGCTTTTACGCCGTTTATTTCCCAGTACCCCGACAGGGTACGGTTCTCACTGCGTGGCCGCGTTGGCCGCGTCCTGTGTTTGTTTCGGTGGTGATCGGCTGCCTTGTCTGGCGTGACCAACGTGCGTGCCGCCATGACTTTCATGGCGGTGTCGTCTTCTGGCATGAATCTGATCACTGGACCTGTAGGTGGTGTCTTCCACCTCTTCGTCCCATTCATAGTATTGGGACGGCTTGGGATCCCACTCTTCAGCGGGCACATCTCCATTGTCCGGAGTGTCGTTGGGTTGGGGATCACCCTCCCCCTCTTCATCAATTTGATGGAGAGAATTTTGACCAAGATTCATCTCCGGATCTTTGGTCTCCTCTTTGTGACTCACGGCCGCTGTCCTGATACTGGACTTAAGCCGGGGGCATTCTGCTCTTTTGTGGCCAGGTTGGCCACATTCAAAGCATGTTGTGCTGCTTTGGCTGCCGCTGGGCCGATCGTTAGGTCGGCCCAACACCTTCGGTGGTGGGGCAGGTCACGGGGACGATCCTGCCGCTTGAGGCTGTTTAGCTTCAGGTGGGCGTCCAGCTTGTGCTGGGCGTGGGGGCGGCGGCCGTTGCGCCACTCCACTTCTTGAGAACAGGCTGGGCCTGGTCAGGCCCGTCTGTGTCAGCGGCTTGCTCCCTGTGAGCCGGGGCAGCACTTGCCGTTGCCGCTGCGCTCTCTGCGCGGCGCATCCCCATGTTGTATCGGGATGCCTCCTTGATCATTCGGGCCATCTCTAAGAGTTGCTCTATTGAGCTGCTCTCGGCATTGTAGCCCTTTTTGAGGACTTCGTTGCGCAGTATTTCGCACAGCGCCGACACGAACCGTCTCCGGAACGTGTAATCGTCTGGCGGCTGTATCATGTGTGCCATGTATTTTGTGAGCTGGTTCAGCATCTCCTGAACGGTTTTCATGCCCTGCATGACCACGTCGAATTTATTCGATGCGTGATGGTACGTCAGTGTGTGCAGGAACCTTTTTTGAAGGCCTTGCATCACAGTTTCCAGCGTCCAGTTGCGGACCTGGCGATCAAAGCATTCTACGTTTTGAAGGAACCACTCCTGGGCTTTGCCAGTGAGGCAAGTGCCCCGTAGCCGACCTGCATGTCAATGCTGGTTGGCCCTAGGAGGCAATTCATTTTCAGCCATCGTAGGATGGCTGCCACAAAGATCTCAAACTCTTCGAGGTCAGATCCTCTGGCGTATGGCTCAGGGTGAGCCAGTTTCACGCCGGCTTTCGCTAGCACAGACTTCTCGGGGTCTGTGTCCACGGCGTCTGCTAATGCTACGCGGATCATCCATGTGATCCCGTCGTACGGTTCCATCTGTACGACGTGAGCCTGATCAGGGATTCCCTGGCCTTCTGTTGGGGCCATGGATCGCTCGCGTGGCTGTGACGCCGCGAGGGGTAGGCTGTTGTATGCCCTGACGGGCCCTGGGCCCGGATCGGGCTCGGGATCGGGAGCATTTTGTGCTCTCGGGTCCAGGGGCGCTTTGTGCCTGGTATCCCTGGTCAGTCCCGCGTTGCGGATCCGCAGCCTGTTGTTGTAGGCTGCACGTGCCTGCTGTGTGTCCTGTACAGCTCACGTGAGCTGCTTGTTGGGCAGCTGAGCTGTGTGGCTGTGGGCCACCGCGTCTTCAGCGTTCTTTGCTAGTAGCTCGAGGGCCCGCATATGGCGGCATGCGGCTGCGGCCTCTTTATGCTGCCAGTGTGCGACTTTGAGCTCTAAGCTTTCGGTCGTTGTTTCAGAGTCAGGCTCTGAGGCGACCTGTTCCCTGACGATCTGTTGGATCGTCTTACGGCTGTCCGTTTGGGCAGCCGGTTTCTCCTGATGTTCATTCCTGAACCTCACGTCCTGTTCGACTGGGACGGCTGGCGGCGGCATTCGCTGCGTGTCCCGCTCCTTTCATTGTGGGTCTTCTGCGTCGTGGCCGCATTCGTTAGCTGCGGACTGTCGCGAGCTCGGACGTGTTGTGTCACGTTCCCCGCATGGGCGGAGGGCCTTCTGGATGACCTCCAGCATGGCTGCATCTTGCAGCCTGATCTCCTGCGCTTGGTGGAGTTCCTTGCCGATTGCCATTAAGGTGGAGGCGGCGTTGTCAAGCTGTGATGCCAGCTGATCGTGCTTGTGGCACGTGAGCGTGCTTCAGTGCAGCACAGCCTGCACCTGCTTGTTCAGGGCCTCTGCTGTCTCGTGGTCAATGGCATGAGCTCTCGAGCTCTTGCGACTGGAGCTCAAGTATTCCGAGCCCTGACCATCGTCTGGGGCTCATCTTTTTTGCCGTCGTCTCCCTTCCGGGACGATCGTTGTCGCTCTACTTCGTGAGCGGCGGTTCAAGTCGTGGCTTTGTGCCCGTCTCGACCTTGATGCTCTGCCGTCTGACGACGGCAAGACTCCTCTGCCCTTTCCTTTGTCTCTGGCTCTGGGCAGAGGGGATTGGGGGGGCGGTGCCAGCTGGTTGCCCGGCGTCGTCTCTTCCTCGGCCACGCTCGACGAGACGTGGTCAGGATTTTCCTCGTCTTCCACTGGTGGGACGAGGGCGGTGAGATCTACAATCTCTCTGTCTTCTAAGGTCCTGGACTCTTGGTCCAGGGTAGCGTCAGCCGTCGTGTCGCTGGGCTGCACCTGTGGTGTGGACCGTGAGCTTGTCGCTCGTGTCCGTCTTCGACTGCGTGGAATCATCACGCTCGCAGCCGGACAGTAGAAGGTCTACTGGAGGGTCTCAACGATGTTTAGTTGTCAACGCAGCGATCTTTTTCAAGATTGCTTCGAAGCCACAATCGGTTGGTTGCGTGGCGATCAACTGCAGGATAGTTCAAAAAGGTGTAAAGTTGACGATCTTAGGCCTTGGTCACAAGGGCACACAGAACTTAACCAATGTGTGGTATTCTGATGCTACGTAGTGACAGTATAGGAGTAAGATGTGATGGGAACAGCTGGCTGGTTGCCACGCATAAACTATACAGTGGGTCCCTAAGGGGCCCACTGGGATTATGTAATAACTAGTATACATGTATGATATCTAGGTTATTTACAGCACAACAATACTGGGATTAGCAGCTTAGTAAGATGCAAGTCACATGAGGTCATGTGTAGGATAGAAGATGGGTAGATTTGTTGGGTGCATTTATGCTCCTGCACCAAAATCAAGCATAATGTATTCGATTTATTGTATGGTGTTTCAATCTCTTTTCACATTGTTCTTGTACCATGCATTCACTTCTCTGATTATTTTCGAAAATTTCCAGTCACTCCCTATCTCTCCATTTCACTTTGTTATCTCTATTTTCACAGGCGGCTGCACCCAGCGGAGTTTGAAATGACCGACGCGCGAGCTCTTGAGCGCTAAAGGGCCGGGTGCACGTATATGCCTTCTGAGAGACAAGATTCACCTGCGCTTCGCTTTGGCGATTCGGTAACAGGGGGTGAGAAGATAAGGAATTTGTAGGAGTACTATGTACAAAACGTATATGTTACATTGAACGGCGAATGCGGTTCAGTTGGGTTCGCAATCCTTGTCGAGATTCGCGTGAGAGGTTTGGTAGGTAAGGCAACGCATGTAACAGGACGTCAACGGACGTGGAGTGCAGAGGACGATGCGTGAGCTCACGGCACGCGTACCGAGCGATGTAAGAGGAGATTTGGGAATGATTAAGGGGAGATATATTAGTCTTCGAAGGAATCAGCAGAGGAAGAAGTCGGAAAAGTGCACAGACGTATGTTGGCCGCGATGTGGGCAGGGGAGCCACGCGAAAAAACAAAGGAGCTCGGGTTGGCGTGGTTAGCCATAGGGGAAGGCGTGGAAGGCCTAGAGGAGTAGCCGGGTAATTGGGGATTAGCGGTGGAGGAAGTGGGAAAACAGTAGAAACTTACGTTCCCCGCGATATGGGCAGGGGGGTGAGACGTTGTGGAAGGGGTGGAACGCCTGGCGAGGATAGGGGTAGCAGGGTGATCGATCGTGGGTGTCAAAATGAGCCGTCGGCGACGTATGGATTTATAAGGCAATTTCCTGGTAAACGATATTTTGTGTTCGGTCTTCATCGGCGGGTAGGCGGATGCGCACGTCATGTCTGCACCGGACGCGAGACAGCACTGTGTATAATTGACCGTGGCTGAAAACGGGTGAGGTGAGGTCAAGGGCGATTCGATCGAGAGTGAGGCCTTGACAGCTGTTGAAGGTAGTAGCGTATGCAGCCGATAAGGGAAATTGTTTTCAAAGGAGGGTGTGTCCAGTGGAAGGATAGAAATGGGTGAAGGTGATACGGGGAAGTAAGATGTTTTCGGTGTCCAAAAAATTAAGACCGCCGTGGACACGGAGCATGTTGACGGTGATCAGTCTCGTACCTATGTGGGTGATGACAACCTGCGAATTTTTGATGAGGCCTCGTGCGATGGAGAAGTTGCGCATTAGGCAATAAACGCCATGTAGGCGAATGCTGAGAGCGTGAGGGGGTAATCCGGGAGGCGTTTCACGTGCGGCGTAGTCAAGAACGCTCTGTGGGGATAGAATATCAGCTTCATCCATTTCTTTTATAGAGTCTGCAGCCATATAGATTTTTTCCAAAGTATTGAGACGGTGGAGGCAGATTGAGTTGTACATCTGACATTGGGCGTTGGTGGGAGCGAGAATAGAACACGAGAGGCATTTTGAAGGATCATGGAGAACGTGGGTTGGAAAGACAAAGTCAACGACGTCAGCGGTCATTTTTACGTGGCAAATGAAGGGTAGGGAGACCAAGGACGACGGGCCGTTGCCTATGGCGTCGATAGCGGCTGCGAACAGGGGGTCTTCAGCATTTCTAATCGGTGTCGTTAAACGACGGATAGAGAAATCATGCCAAAGAGGAGAACTTCGGATGGAAGCGTCGAGGACATCTGTTTTGGAACCGTGACGGACCACCGGGCATGTTTGTCGGAAGTTGCCTAGAAGAATGATCACTTTACCGCCGAAAGGTAAGTCGTTTTTCATGATGCATTGCAAGGTTTCGTCTACGCAAGCCAGAACAGCTCGGTTGGCCATGGGAGCTTCATCCCAGAGAACCGCAGAGGCTTCTCTCAACAATTCGCCACACAGATCATCGGGTTGAATGGGCGAAACCAGGAATTCAGAGCTGTCGTTTACAGGTACCTAACCACGAAGGGAGTTTTTGAGGGTGTTGAGGTAAAAAGGAAGGAAAGGTACGGACTTTAAAGGCAGCATGCGTCGTTCTTCCTCCTGGATAGACCTGAGCAGCGAAGGCTGAAGTCGCAGTGGCAACGACGATCTGTTGCCTGTGACAGCAGACGTCACAGACGGCGTTGGTTACGAACGACTTCCCACAGCCAGCAGGTCCATCGACAAATAAGCGGAGAGGAATCTTAGTCTCGATTGCATTATTGATCTCATGAAAGATGGCGGCTTGTTCAGGGTTAAAGTGGGCAATGGACGTTTGGGAGCGGTGGTAGAGAACGGAGGGGTTTCTGGACCATAGGCGCAGTTCATCAAGAATTTCGTTGCCATGGGTGCGCGGTTCAGGTAAGCCAAAGTCACTCAGTTGTTTGCCATATTCATCAAGCAATTTTGAAAGATCAATAAGGGTGGCGGTGTAAGCCAATTCTTGAGACCCTCTTTCAACGGGGAGAAAATCTTGAGAGAGGCTGTCTTTGAAAGTCGACCAAGAATTTAGCGGTAAGTCGCAGCAGTCGTTGGTTAGAAGGTGAATGAATAGCAAATGCAGTTGCCGTGGAGTTCGAAGAGCCGCGATTGCTTCGGAAATGCAGAAATCCCCTTCGGATTGATCGGCGAATAAGCCAAGTCGCTTTGCTGTTTCTTGATAAGAAGGTAGAAGTGATCCATGTAAGGAGCGCAGGTCGTTGAAGGATGTCGCCGGCTTGTAAAGCAGGATGGAGCGTATGTAAAAGCGTTCACCTTCCGATGGTCGTACGGGTTGCAATCGTGTGATGTGCGGGGATCGACGGGTGCGAAGGACGACATGCATCATGGGTATGCCGTGTACGTTAGGTTTCTCGAGATAGTAGCGTGGATCGGTCTGATGGACAGGATTCATCTTCTCCAACCGAAAGAGACGGTAGTATTCTGCGTATGTAACGTCTGCAAAATTGCGGGCGGTGTCGTCATTGTCTTGAAATAAACCGAAGGGACGACAGAAATAATGGTCCAGTTTTGACAACGAGTTTGGATGGTCGAGGGAAGGATTGTATCGATGAAATAGAGTGCTGTCTGGAGTGTGAATGGGAAGGGCTGTTATCGATGGATCTTTCATTGTTACGTGAAAACCCAGGATTCTCCAAGCAGCTTCTCCTGCAGATAAGTATCGTGCATCCCAAAAGTCAGCGATCTCGTCCACTGACTCGTCTCCAGACTGTTGGAGATGAACGGACGTACGATCGGGACCTAAAAATGAGTTGAGTACATTAAGTGAAGCAGGGGGCCAAGAAAAGCTTTATGTATATATTTGAAGATATATTGGAATAAGTGTCCGGTAGCCGAAGCCTCAAAATTGATGTGACATTGGTATTTTTTGATCAAGGGAAGGCAGTGAGGCACAATCATTTCATCTCCAGGATTCCGACGACGGTAGTTGACGCGTCCATCCTCATCAAATGTCGTCGATTGTTGAAGTTGACGAGGATATTTAAAACGGCATGTCCGCACTCCATTGTTTTCTCGCTGACAATATCGAGAGCGAGGGCAATTGGAAGGAGGATGGTTGTGGAGCATATGCGTCCGAATGAGTGTTGCGTCATCTGCGTTGTCTGGGATCTCTGCGGAAATAACACGGTCAATGTCAGAGGCGGTAATGCAATCAGACCGGTATTTGATAAGGATGTGACAATGCGGGAGGCCGCGCTTCTGAAATTCTATGCAATATATCATGTATAGTCGAGGGCCGGCATTGGGAAACATCGAGGATAGGGAGCGGATGAAGTGAGTTAATTTTTGCTTGAACACACGACAGACAACGATGGGGATATCTTCAAAGCCTTGGCCAGGACGTAGCTGTTCAGTGATCTCAGGCCAATGCAGATTGCAAGTTATAGTGATAAAAAATGTGGGTGGACCATAAGAAGACGCCAAGGCAAGCGCGTCGGCAATCTGCTCTGATGCCCATTTCTTAGAACCAAGGAAGGAAGCGGGCAGGTACACATTGGGAGAGCAACCAAGTTTGTGCTCTTGAGGCTGATTGTGACGAATATAATTAAGTCTACATTCCAAGTCATGGGTGAACATATCGACGATATATTTATTGCATAGTCTGCCGAAGATACCAAACCGGGGTTCACGAAGAAGTCTGGCGCGATAATACCACATCTGGCTGGACACAGAGTCACTGTCAGCGCCAGTATTACACGTACCGATGCCTTCATTTACTCCCCACCCGAGGGTTCCGTGAGGGAAGAGCAACGGGTATGCTAACGGTTCCCAGAGTCGGCTAACAGCAGGAATGGATTGATTGATGCCACCAACGCGAGGGATGGTGAGGGAACGCGGATGGACATCAGTTCGTGTAGTATTGCGAAAAGACATTAGAGCGGCGATCTACAACAAAGTAGGTAAGGGAGAGGATGGTAAGCGATAAGCAGTAACTACTTCGTTGGTGGGAGAGGTGTCTTTTAAAACTAAGGACGCTTCGGGATATTGGGAGGGCTGTACAGATGATAGTTGACGTACAGCGTGCACGAAGGGATTAATACGTAGTAAAGCCTCTGTCATTGCAGCGCTCCAACCACGAGGGATGCAGTTGAACCAATTCTGATGGGGAGCAAGACCAGCAATAAACCCATCGTATAATAACCAACGTAGGGCGGAGTCTCGGTGACGAGGTCACAGTCGATGGTAAAGCCGGCCCTGTATGGCAAAGAAACCGGGAGGGCCATGCAAGCCCGGGAACTCAGCGGTCGATTCAAGAGACGCAAAGGAAAAGATAAGATTGAATACGCGCGATAAAGAAGAGACGTTGGGTTGGTTGAGAAAGATGTCGTATTCAGGAGGCAAGGGAGGAAGGGATGGGACGTCTTTTAGTCGTTTGCCTCGTTCACCGCAACAAAAACCGGGGCGTTCGCCTGTTAAGAGGGGAATGCCACAGTAAGCGCAATGGTGTCCACCGGCGTGACCCACGCCACCCCAACGAAAGCGAGGAGTGGAGATGGAATGGATGGACCAAGTGTGGGATGCCGTTGTCATGGTAGGTTACCAGTCGGATGGAAAATCTGAAGGAAAAAGTTAGCCCACACATTACATAGAGACGCAAGTGTCCTCAGAGCGAAGGCACAGAAGGCTTACCGGGAAGTACCGAGAGGGAGCGGATGGGAAGGTTTCAGTAAAAAAGGACGTGAAAGATGGTTTGGGACTAACGGAGGGTAAACCGAGACATGTCAGGGGAGGACAGAGGGCAAGAAGAGACTTACTAGGGGGAACGGCTGTTCAGCCGTCCTCATGGTAGGTTATCAGTCGGATGGAAATATGTCCTCACCCACTATGGAACTTGTTGCCTTTCCCAGCTTCACCAGAGGAGCTCCCAACTAAAGGAAAAAGTTAGCCCACACATTACATAGAGACGCAAGTGTCCTCACACCCAAGGTGCGGAAGGCATACCGGGAAGTACCGAGAGGGAGCGCATGGGGAGGTTTCAGTAAAAAAGGACGTGAAAGACAGTTTCGCACTAACGGAGGGTAAACAGAGACTCGTCAGGGGAGGACAGAGGGCGAGAAGTGACTTACTAGGGGTACGGCCGTTCACACCGTAAGAGGGTAGAACACTTAGAAGGAACGGGCGCGCAGGGGTTTCATTACTAACGGATGCAGCATTTGCTGGAAGAAAGTCGTTGGAAGAAGCAGCGGTCATGTACTGAGATTCTGAATACACAGAGTGTAGAAACCGGAACTACGTTCCACGTTCGGAGCAAAACACGCGAATCTGTGGAAGTTAAAGAAATCAGAAAAATACTGTAAACTGAAAGGAAAGACCGACGTGAGGCACTCCTCTTCTTTGAAACTCCACGTAAGTGGACATATTGACGCACCCGTACCAAAGCGGAAACAATTCAGAGGGTGGACGGATGGAAGGATAAGACACTGTAACTTAAATGGCAAGTCAGGGCGGACCAAAAGCAGAGGACCATACAAATACAAAGAGAAATTTATGCTAAAGTCACCGGGCACGTTTATGGAGTCAGGATAGCTCGCCGCTTACCACTCCTCGTCTTAAGATTAGTAGGATCCGTCTCCGAGGTGCCATCGACGACAGAAGAGAAGAGGTGTCGGATGGCCCGTGCAAAAGGGGGGAGGCAGAACGACGACTCTCCAGGGAGTTATTGGCGTCGACGTCATCTTTAGAGACGGCAACCGCAAACTTTCTGCCACGTCAACGTACAGAGCCATCCCTGCCAGGAGGCGCATTCCTGCCACGACCAGGAGTGGAAGGACCAATGGTCGCAGGGCCGACGTTCAACACGACATTGTCGATGGCAATAGTCAAATTGCCCTGGGCGTTGACGCCTCGGAGGGTGCCATACATGTAAATGGCCGTGTTGACGTTCAGAGTAGGCGTACGACTCCACCGAACAGAGTTACCATCATAGAGACACCTAAGAAAGACAAGGTCAGGCTAGTGCAACAGTGGGGAACGACGATGCACTCCAACACGAAAGACTTGGTGCCATCGCGAACGTAGTCGGCGACAGCAAGATTGAAGGTACGCGT
This sequence comes from Gautieria morchelliformis, assembly GCA_015179125.1. NCBI lineage: Eukaryota > Fungi > Basidiomycota > Agaricomycetes > Gomphales > Gomphaceae > Gautieria > Gautieria morchelliformis. Next base: position 22,056 of record WHVA01000588.1, on the reverse strand, counting down.
CTGGGAATCTGACGCATATTCCGCATTATTGAGAACTGCTCCCACACCCCAAACAGCGACGGAGGTGTCGTTGGGGATCGCGTCCTCATACTGCTCAGATGCAGGATCGCCCGGGTAGGCTGTGAGAGAAAACACATCCAAGAGAATGGTACCAGAAGGAGGGGCGAAAATGCGCCCCACGACGCCAGTGTCATCCGGAAGGAGAGTCTCCCCGGGGGGACTGTAAAGCCTCATTTCGAGAGGCACAGTGCAGTCGACTGCCCCCTGGACGACGGTGTCGTAAAAACAATAGTAGGTGGGCGTCGTCGTCTGACGACGACCCCCTCGAAGACAAACATTAGCGGCCAACGTGACGGCAGACATTTGAATGAGACAGCGAAAAAGAGGAGAAGCAGGCGGTTATAAGTTAGTATGAAGGGGATATGACGTCAACGCAAATTACAGACAGGAGGAGAATAGGAGGGCAAGGAAACAAAAGGAAGGAAAACGCAAGCCAGGACGTCGGCGCCGACAGACAGGAGAAAAGGGGATCAGTGGAAGAAAGTTGTGGGAAGGAGGGACGGTAGGCAAAAAAAGGAAAGAGAGCACACGGCAGGATGAGGGAGCAACGACGGTTGCAGTCAGCATTAGCCGTTCCCAAAGCGGACGGTACGTGCGAGGTTCGGGAAGCCATGGAGAGGATGCTACCCCCCTCGACGTCAGGGGGAGGCAAGGAGAAAGAGGCAAAAGAAGCAGGGAATGAACGCAGGAACGTTGACAAAGTCGGCCAAAGAAGGACAAAGAAGGACAAAGCCATTCGTGTCGTACGCTTAATAGAAGTCTGATCTAGGCGAGATTCCCTGGCTTTTGAACCTCAAAATCGAAAGAGATTGGAAGAACAAATCGATTGCAATATCCCAAAACGCATACATCCAGAAAATGATTAAAAAATTCAATCTGGATGATGCCAAAACATTTTCTACGCCTCTCGACCCAGCTGTTAAATTATCCAGAGACCAATGCCCTTCTACAAATGAAGACAAACAGAAGATGTCAAGAGTTCCATACAGACAAGCGATAGGATCATTGATGTGGGCAGCAGTAGCCACTCAACCAGACATTGCATTCGCAGTGTCATTACTTTCTCAATTCCTCAAAAGCCCAGGTCCAACTCATTGGAATGCAGTCAAGCGTGTCTTTAAATATCTAAAAGGCATGATGGGCTACAAATTGACACTTGGGAAAAATCGAGATGGCCTCATTGGGTATTCAGATGCGGATTGGGCTTCACAAGAGCACAGGCACTCATACTCGGCTTATATTTTTCAGATTGATGGAGGGACAGTATCATGGAGTTGTCAAAAACAATCCATAGTAGCCCTATCATCAACTGAAGCCGAATTCGTTGCCCTGACTCATGCAAGCAAAGAAGCCTCATGGATGCGCCACTTTATTTCTGAAGTATTCCAACCGCTGAACTATCCCATCAAACTTTATTCAGACAATCAATCAGCCATTGCCATCCTCTATGGCACTCAACAACATACGAGGACCAAGCATTTTGACATTAGATTATATTTCATTCGAGATATAGTCGAATATGGAGAAATTAAGCTTGTGTACCTACCAACGGAACACATGCTAGCCAATCTTCTCACTAAAGGACTTCCTAGTCCTAGAGTGAGAATCCTCAACGAGAGAATCGGAATATATTAAGCTTGAGGGGGCGTGTTGGATGCATTTATGCTCCTGCACCAAAATCAAGGATAATGTATTCAATTTATTGTATGGTGTTTCAATTTCTTCTCACATTGTTCTTGTACCATGCATTCACTTCTCTGGTTATTTTCGAGATTTTCCAGTCACTCTCTACCTCTCCATTTCATTTTGTTACCTCTATTCTCACAAGCGGCTGCACCCAGCGGAGTTTGAAATGACTTCGACGCGCAAGCTTTTGAGCGCTAAAGGGCCAGGTGCACGTATATGCATTCTGAGACAGAATAGTACTCCTCTCCCAGTGACAATAAATTCACTGAGAGAGGCGAGTAGTATCGTTTATATTTCCATAGCATGTTGACTGAAAATCATGGAGTGAATTTGATTCTAGGTATTGTATTAATATAACAGTGACAATAAATTCACTGAGAGAGTGAATTTGATTCTAGCTTTCTAAGAACTCTACCAAACCTTCCCTGCCATAACCCCGAGTTGCTAACAACATCATCTTTGACAGACTGAGGAAGAATCACCTTTTTCTGAGCAAGAAAAAGGTGGACCTCTATTCCATCCGAATGGAGTGTCTCGGCCATATAATTGATGGCCGAGGGGTACATGCCGACGAGGACAAGATGCAACGCATCCGCGAGTGGCGTAGGCCACGGACGTTCAACGACGTCCAGCGGTTCCTCGGGCTGGTACAGTATCTGGCACACTACATGCCAGATGTTAGCACATATACCACCCCACTATCGGGCTGTGCGCGTAATAACCGTCCATTCGAATGGACTCCACTACTAGACAAATGCTGGCAAAGCATTAAGGCGTTGGCCTGTAAGGCCCCGATCCTGCGTCCAGTAGATGCAAGGTGCCCAGAGCCGATCTGGGTGATCACCAACGGGTCAAAAGCCGGCATCGGTGCGGTCTACGGCCAAGGTCCTGACTGGAAAACCTGTCGACCTGCCGGCTTCTTGTCAAAGAAGTTCAGTGTTGCTCAGCAACACTACGGGACTCACAAGCATGAGACGAACGCGGTGCTCGAGGCTCTCATGAAATGGGAGGACAAACTGCTGGGACGAAGCTTCACCCTCGTCACAGACCACAAAGGGCTCGAGTACTTCGAGACCCAGAGGAGCCTATCTGACCGACAGGTCAGATGGTGGGAGTTTCTATCCAGGTTCAATTTCAACACCGTTCATGTTGACGGTGTAGAGAACAAGGTAGCGGACTGCCTGTCGCGCTACTACGAGAACGACACAAGTGATGACAATCACCCGGACCATGTCTTCGTGAACGCAGATGCGCATTTGGACCCAGACGGTGAGTTATTGCCAACTGACCGGTATGTCGAGTTTCAAACAGCGGCGACAAGACGCTCTAAACGCCTCGCTGAGAAGACAGAGGTGAGAGTAACGGAAGCCGCCGCATTAAACGAGGGCTCACCAGAGCCCGCGACAACGACGATGACGTCAGAGCCAACGCAGCAGGAAATGACGGCGCGCCCCTGCACCGGGTCGTTGAGCAAGGCGTAGACCTGTCTAAGGTCCTACGAGACCCGTACCACAGGGACACCATGTTCACAAAGATCATGGCGCACCCGGACACACACCCTAGATTCGGGGTCTGGGACGGGCTGATCGGGACAAAAAACCAGCTCAAAAGAGACATCATTGCCATCCCCCGCTCTGTCTTCAGGGGGGAAGGAGGCTGATCGAAATCATCATCGATCGGGCACATCAGATAGTCGGCCACTACGGCCATCTGAAGACTTCGAACTATGTTCGAAGATAATATTGGTGGCCACGCATGGGCCCAGATGTAGAGTCGTTCTGCACATCATGTGTGAAGTGCCAGATGACGAAAACCAGGCCACTATGGCCCAAAGGCCTACTACACAGCCTACCCATTCCAGATAGGCCGTGGCAGTCGATTGGCATTGACTTCATGGGGCCCCTGCCCAAATCCAACGACTGTGACTACCTGATGGTAGTCATCGACCAACTAATGTCGCTCGTACACCTCGTACCAACCACGACGAGCGTGTCAGCCAAGGGAGTAGCCTGGCTGTTTCTGAAGGAGGTCATCCGACTCCACAGAGTTCCCGACTCCATCGTCTCAGACAGAGACTCGAAGTTCACGTCGATCTTCTGGCGTGAACTACAGCGACTCATGGGGACTAAGCTCCTCATGTCAACTGCCTTCCATCCCCAAACAGATGGAGCAACCGAGCGGGCAAACCGCTCGATCGCCCAGATATTGCGCGCGGTCATCAGAGACGATCAGAAGGATTGGGCATTGAAATGCCCAATGGTTGAGGTCGCCCTCAACAGCAACGTCAGTGCGACCACAGGGTTCGCACCTTTCGAGCTGAACCACGGCTATATGCCGCGGATAGACCTCCCCATAGCCGTGGACACCCCATTCAAGGGGGTAGCCCGGTTCGCACGTCAGGCAAAATGGAACCTGATGGCGGCACACGATGCAATCATAGAGCATCGAGTGACGCAAACGTTTCACGCAAATAAGAAACGTATGGCGAGCGACAGATATGCGGCCAACGACCACGTCTACCTTTCGACACAAAACCTAACTCTCCCGAAAGGAAGAGCCATAAAACTAGTCCCGCGGTACATCGGACTGTACCGCGTCGTCGAGGCTCACAACGACGCCTCGACGGTGACCCTTGATCTTCCCGACGAGCTGAAAAGCCGTCACATTTCGCCGGTCTTCCATTCAAGCCTCGTACGACGATACGAGGCTAACAAAGACGAATTATTCCCTCGTTGTGAGGCCAAGTCATTTTATGACTTCGGAGCGAATGACGACAACGAGTGGCTCGTCGACGAGATTATCACACATCGATGGATAAACTCGACGGACCTGGAGTTCCAGATCCGTTGGACCCTAGGCGACGTGACATCGGAACCCATGTCGTCCTGCAAGGACCTTGAAGCCCTAGATAGCTATCTAGAGCTTCGGGGGTTGGGCAAGCCACGTGACCTCCCCAGACGCCGCTAGACGCGTCTGTCACGTGCAGACCACATGACGCGCCGGCCACGGCGCGGTTAAACTTTCACCTCGGATCTTTCCGAGGGCGCATCGCTTCTTGGAAGCTAACCACCATCATCCCCACGAAGATGATGCCCCCCAAAGATGGGATGGACATTGATCCGTCAACGGTCCACAACGCGAGCAACGGCCCCAAGACAGGGGGCCGCAGATATTCTCCATGCTCCAGTAGACCAGGAGCACTGGATGATTGTGGGATGGGAGGATGCCCTCGCCATCGTCCACCCGGACGATTGCGCAATGTGCATGGACTACGCCACGCACTTAAGGGCCGCTACAGGCACCCACCCGCAAGTCAAATTGCAGGATGGAGACATCGGCGACGCTGTTGATGCAGCCTGGGGATGGCTCCCAAGGGGCATCGCGCGTGACGCGCGAGAAGAGATCCTTCGGGACATCCACGACCTCAAAAAAGAGGTCAAGGAGTTGGAACGCATGGTTGAAGACCGCGATGAGGCACTCGAAGCCGAGCGTGCCAAAATAAAACAGCTCGAGGAGCAGCTGAGTGCAGCCCAGCTCCAGCTCAAGTTCGCCCACGCTGCCTCAAAAAGGCCGCAACATGACCCGACCATGGATCCAGTGGCCGGGCCATCATCACCTCATGCGACGGCGCCTTTGCCGGCGCGTGCAACATCAGGGCTAGCATCCCGATTGTCGGCGCTGACCCCGACAATGACAACAACGGAAGGGCATAGCACGCGTTCCAACTCTGCGTACGGCGTCCCAGAAGGATGGGAGTCAGACTCGTCCGTCTGGAAGACGTATGACCCGGAATATTGGGATCTGCACCATAGTAAGCTCAGACGTTCGTGGTGCATGAACGACTAGTATTACCTGCACTATAGTAAGCTACAGTGCGAGTAAGTAATATGCAGAGAACAGTGAGCGTAACTATGCATTCTTACCTCAGATGTTCGTGGTGCATGAACGACTGAGGAAAGAAGCGGAGTAGCGGAATCGAAACTGATGACGTGGAGTAGATGTGGGTCCATGTAGGTATGACATCGATTTCTAACACGGAAAGGGCACAGCGGCTGGCAGAGCAGCCAAAGAAAAAGCGCAAGAAATTGCGCGGCACCCCCAACACCGTCAATGGGCTAGTCATTGTGAGGGAAAGCGCGATTAGCGCTTACCTAGCGGCGTCATCGTCACACACTATCAACGACCTCACCCTTCAACGGCGGATAGCACAGGTCGAGGCCCAGTACATCGGGCCTGGCGTGGCCCTGCCTCCGCCGGCGGGGACAGTTCACCCTCCCTACCCAGGGGAGGGGACGCTCATCCCACTCAGAGATCCACCGATCTCCGAGATGGGCCTCCTACCACGGCCGGTAGGGAAGGCCCAACAGTGTCGTACTCAATGGTACAACGTCTGCCCGCTCGACGACCCACACTTCGTCGAACTCCTAGCGCGGGCAAAAGAAACGCCACAGCTCACGCGTACACACGAGATGATCGGCGTATTTAAACGCATTGAGCACGAACAACACGCTCGCAATCCCAAAAGGGATTGTCTCGTGATAGCAGGCGGTACCCCCCACAATATCACGGCCATCCTAAAGGGTTGGATACACAACCCTGAAGGAATCCCATCAGCCATCCGTGACAAAGCGGATGGCACCTTCAACCTAGACGACATGGACGTCTGGATGTGGTTGAAGGCCCTTGCGCCCCGGGTCAAAGGGGTCGCATCACCTCTCAGGGCGAGGCTACTCGACCTATTCGGCTCGACAGACCAATGGTCGAGCCTCGTCGACGCCAGGGAAGTGCTGATGCCTCAGAGCACCACCCTGCAGCTCTCCATCACGGGCCCCTTCCCCATGGGGGGCCGAGCCGGCCCCGACATCCCCCTCACCAAGATCGTGAGATGGTTGGCCCGCTACGTGGGGGTCACTCGCGAGCGAGTGGCACGCATTGAACACTATGTTCAACGCAGCATCACCGGCGCGGCATTCAGTGCTGCCACCCGCGAGGGCCAACAAAAGGTCCTTGAGACCAGCCATGTGAGGGCCGTGGTGCCGCAACCCCTCACTCATGCTCAGCTTGACCAAGAGCTGGCGCGCTTCCGGCCCCCTCCTCAGGCTGAGGACCTGGCCGTTGAGGCCATGCTCCACGAGGACGCTGGCCTCATCACCCAAGTGGATACCGCCGCTAGTTGTGAGGCCGACCAGCCTCACCCAATCACCACCGATGACGCGGAGGTGCCCCCGGAGGAGTCATGCGCTCCACCGGCCCCATATGATGACGACGTCATCGTATCGACCACTCTAGAGGACTCCATTATTGATGACCTCTATGAGTCGTAGTCGACCCCTATAGTTGTCTATAGAGGGGAAGGGTGTAAATAACCTATGTATCTACATGAACATTAGTTATTACATAATCCCAGTGGGCCCCTTATGGACCCACTGTATAGTTTATGCGTGGGAACCGGCCAGCAGTCCCCATCGCATCTTACTCTTACCTGTCACTACCTAGCATTCAGAATACCACTCATTGGTCAAGTTCTGCAGTGCCCTTGTGATACAAGGTCCTAAGATCAACATCCTTTACACCGAACGTCTGAACCGAACTCTCACTGAGAGAACTCGTGCCATGCTGTTGGAATCAGGCCTTCCTAAGATGTTATGGGGCTATGCGATACAGCATGCCAATTATCTTAGGAATAGGACGCATACAAGAGCTCTGCCGGATAAAACGCCTTACGAAATGATTCACCATGAGAAGCCGAATCTCAAAGACATTCATATGTGGGAAACCGAAGTCTATGTCAAGGTCACTCAGGGAGATAAATTGGCAGCTCGTGCCAAAAGAGCTCGGTGGATAGGAATTTCTGCGCAGAGCCATGGTCATTATGTTTATTGGCCTGACTCTCACAAAGTTTCTGTCGAGCGAAACATGGTATTTGATTCAGAGATGAAGTAGGGAAAAGTCCCAATCATTTCTATTGAGGAATCCAAGCTACCTATGTCTAGAGAGGAGAAGAAGGCCATTCCAGCATCAGTGCCTGTGCCCGGTCGCTTAGTCACTGAAGAGGCAAAGATCGAAGAAATTGATGAAAGTGCACCAGAGGAATATCTTGAAGAGCTGCAACCTATTCAGGGAGTTGATGACAGACCTAGAGAAGCTGAACCGATAAGGAGAAGCGAAAGGATTCGTCAACAACAAGTGCAGCCGGCCCCAACAGGTCCCATAACAAGATCTCAAACTCAGAGACAAGCTGGCGCACATATGACTAGGCTAGCTTATGAGGACATTGAGGACCATAAAGAAAATCTATTCAACCAAGAATTATCCTCCGAGATTGATGGCATCAGTAGTTATGAGTTTGCCATCAGTGCGTTTCCAACTAACGGTCAAAACAATGACAAGGCGCCGGATTTGAGTCAAGTTGAACCTAGCAATGCAGACGAAGCTCTGAATAATCCTATGTGGAAGAAATCAATGGACAAAGAGTACGAGGCCCTAATCGACAAGGGAGTGTGGGAACAAGCCAAACCACCTCCTGGAGCCAATATTGTCGGTAACAAATGGGTCTACCTTTGAAAGCGTAATCCAGAAGGGACACCAATAATGCCAAAATCGATAATGGTCGCCCAAGGCTTCACACAGAAGTTTGGAGTCAACTATGATGAGAAATCCTCACCTGTTGCTCGGTTATCCTCCCTATGGATCATATGCGCCATTGCTGCTAGGAATGACTGGCCTATTCATCAAAGGACATGGACTATGCATACCTCAATGCTACATTGCCTGAACCCATTTACATGAAGCAGCCGTATGGATATGAGTCTGGAGACAAAGATGAAGTGTTACTTTTGAAGAAAGCACTTTAAGGCCTCAAACAATCTGGAAGAGAATGGTACAAACGTCTAAGTGGTGAATTCCACAAGTTATGATTCACTACATCAGCCACGGATGGGGCTGTATTTTATAGACGTGGCAGAAAGGGGCATGTGATTATTGCAACAGCTGTGGACGACCTCACCATCACAGCTGAGAATCAGTCAGTCCTGGACGAAGTCAAACGAGATCTTGCTCAGGTCTTCAGTATGAAAGATCTAGGCGAGATTCATTGGCTATTGAACCTCAAAATTGAAAGAGACTGGCAGAAGAAAACCATTGCAATTTCACAACCCACATACATCGAGAAGATCATCAAAAAATTCAATCTCAAAGATGCGAAGACTTATGCTACGCCTCTTGATCCAGCCGTAAAATTATCTAAAGACCAATGTCCTTCTACAGAGAGAGGCAAGAAAGCCATGTCGAAGATTCCATACAGGCAAGCCATAGGATCACTGATGTGGGCAGCTGTAGCCACTCGACCTGACATTGCATTTTCGGTGTCATTACTCTCACAATTCCTCGAAAATCCAGGTGGCACACATTGGAATGCAGTTAAACGTGTCTTCAAATACTTGAAAGGCACGAAGCATTACAAACTCACACTTGGAAGAAATCGAGATGGCTTGATGGGGTATTCAGATGCGGATTGGGGTTCACAGAGTCATAGGTGTTCATATTCGGCATATTTATTTCAGATTGATGGAGGCACTGTTTCATGGAGTTGCCAGAAACAATCGATAGTAGCCCTCTCATCAACTGAAGCCGAATTCATCGCCCTGACCCATGTGGGCAAAGAGGCTCTTTGGATGCGCCATTTTATTTCTGAAATATTCCAACCGCTGAACAGACCCATCCAAGTTTATTCACACAATCAATCAGCCATTGCAATCACGTATGGAACTCAACAGCACACGAGAACCAAGCATTTCGACATCAGATTATATTTCCTTCGAGATATAATCAAAAATCAAGAAGCCAATCTCGTATATTTGCCAACAGAACAAATGCTGGCAGATATTCTCACTAAAGGACTTCCTAGTCCTAGAGTGAAGATCCTTAACGAGAAGCTTGGAATATATTAGGCTTGAGGGGTGCATTTATGCTCCTGCACCAAAATCAAGCCAAATAGATTCCACCATTCGGATTTCTTTTGATTTTGACTTGAAACCATGCTGACATTCATTCTATGATTTGTCAAATTTTTCTTTGATTTTTCAAAGCTGTATTTCTACTTCTTTTCATGTTCTGTCCAACCGACCCTTTGTGGGTGGTTGTGGACAAGTTTCCTTTTTGAGCTGCAGCTGTTCACTAACGCGCTACATTCTATGGGCGCCTAGCATGGCACACCGTGGCCTCACGGGCGATAAAGCGCTGGCTAGTAGTACATGCGCATGAGACACATTTCCCTCCTCTCTCAGTGACAACTAAATTCACTGAGAGAGGCAAGTAAATTAGTCTTGTTTCTTTTTGATTTGTTGACCAAGAAATACTGTAGTGAATTAATTTCTAGGTAGTGTATAATATATTTATAGTGACAACTAAATTCACTGAGAGAGGCAAGTAAATTAGTCTTGTTTCTTTTTGATTTGTTGACCTAGAAATCCTGTAGTCAATTAATTTCTAGGTAGTGTATAATATATCTATAGTGACAACTAAATTCACTGAGAGAGTGAATTAATTTCTAGTCTTCTTTTGAGCACCAAGTCTGAACATACTGCCTATAATTCCTGTCCTCTACAACAACGACACCTCGATGGTGACCCTTGATCTTCCCAATGAGCTGAAAAGCCATCGTATTTCGCCGGTCTTTCATTCAAGCCTCGTACGACGATACGAGGCTAACAACGACGAATTATTCCCTCGTTGTGAGGCCAAGTCATTTTATGACTTTGGAGTGAATGACGATGAGGAGTGGATCGTCGACGAGATTATCGCACATCGATGGATAAACTCGACGGACCTGGAGTTCCAGGTCCGCTGGACCCTAGGTGACGTGACATGGGAACCCATGTCGTCCTGCAAGGACCTTGAAGCCCTAGATCGGGGGGTGAGCAAGCCACGTGACCTCCCCAGACACCGCTAGACGCATCTGTCACGTGCAGACCACGTGATGTGCCAGCCACAGCGCAGTTAAATTTTCGCCTCGGATCTTTCCAAGGGCGCATCGCTTCTTGGAAGCTAACCACCATCATCTCCCCACAAAGATGATGCCCCCCAAAGATGGGATGGACGTTGATCCGTCAACGTCCACAACGCGCACAATGGCCCCGAGACAGGGGGCCGCGGACATCCTACGTGCTCCAGTCGACCAGGAGCACTGGATGATCATAGGATGGGAAGATGCCCTCGCAATTGTCCACCCCGACGATTGTGCAACGTGCACGGACTACGCCGTGCACCTAAGAGCCACAACCGGCACCCGCAAGGTCAAATTGCGGGACGAGGACATTGGTGATGCCGTCGATGTGGCCTGGGGATGGCTCCCGAGGGGCATCGCGCGTGATGCACGAGAGGAGCCCCTCAGGGACATTCATGACCTCAAAAAGGAGGTCAAGGAGTTGGAACCCGTGGTCGAAGACCGCGACGACGCGCTCGAAGCCGAGTGCGCCAAAATAAAGGAACTGGAGCAGCAGCTGAGCGCAGCCCAGCTCCAGGTCACTCGTCCACGCAGCCTCAAAAAGGCCGCGCCATGACCTGGCCACGGACCCAGTGGCCGGGCCATCATCACCTCGCGCGACGACGCCCTTGCCGGCGCGCGCAACATCAGGGCTAGCATCCCGATTATCTGCGCCGACCCCAACAACGACAATGACAGAGGGGCTGAGCGCACCTTCCGACGCCGCGTACGGTGCCCTGGATGGATGGGAGTCCGACTCCTCTGTCTGGAAGACGTACGACCCGGTGAGGGCACAGCGGCTGGCAGAGCAGCCGAAGAAGAAGCGCAAGAAATTGCGTGGAACCCCCAACACCGTCAATGGGCTAGCCATTGCGAAGGAAAGCGCGATCAGCGCATACCTGGCGGCATCTCCGTCGTACACGATCAACGACCCGGCCCTTCAATGGCGGGTAGCACAGGTCGAGGCCCAGTACATCGGGCCTGGCGTAGTCCTGCCTCCACCAGCGGGGACAGTTCACCCTCCCTACCCGGGGGAGGGAATGATCATCCCACCCAGAGACCCACCGATCTCCGAGACGGGCCTCCTACCAAGACCAGTAGGGAAGGCCCAACAGTGTCGTACTCAATGGTACAATGTCTGGCCGCTCGACGACCCACGCTTCGTCGAGCTCCTAGCGCGGGTGAAAGAAACGCCACAACTCGTGCACACTTGCGAGATGATCGGCGTGTTCAAACGCATCGAGCGCAAACAACGCGCTCGGAATCCCAAAAGGGATTGTCTCATGATAGCAGGCAGCACCCCGCACGACATCGCTGCCATCCTAAGGGGCTGGATACACAACCCCGAAGGAATCCCGTCAGCCATCCGTGACAACGCGGATGGTACCTTCAACCTAGATGATATGGACGTCTGGATGTGGTTGAAGGCCCTCGCGCCCCGGGTCAAAGGGGTCGCATCGCCTCTCAGGGTGAGGCTGCTCGACTTGTTCGGCTCGACCAACCAATGGTTGAGCCTTGTCGATGCCAGGGAAGTCCTGACGCTGCAGAGCACCAGCCTGCGGCTCTCCATCACGGGCCCATACCCCATGGGGGGCCGAGCTGGCCCCGACATCCCCCTCGCCGAGATCACGAGATGGTTGGCCCACTACGCGGGGGTCACTCGCGAGCGAGTGGCACGCATTGAACATTATGTTCAATGCAGCCTCACCGGTGTGGCATTCAGCGCTGCCGCTCGTGAGGGCCAGCAAAAGGTCCTCAAGACCAGCCATGTGAGGGCCGCAGTACCGCAACCTCTCACCCATGCTCAGCTCAATCAGGAGCTGGCGCGCTTCCGGCCCCCTCCTCAGACTGAGGACCCGGCCGTTGAGGCTATGCTCCGAGGATGCTGGCCCCATCATCCAAGCGGAAACCACCGCTAGTGGTGAGGCAGAACAGCCTCACCCAATCACCACCATGGACACGGAGGTGCCCCTGGAGGTGTCACGTGCTCCACCAGCCCCATACGACGACGATGTCATCATATTGGCAACTCTAGAGGATTCCATCATGGATGACCTCTATGAGTCGTAGTTGGTCCCCTATAGTTGTCTATAGACAGGGAGGGTGTAAATAACCTAGATACCATACATGTACTCTAGTTACTACATAATCCCAGTGGGCCCCTTAGGGACCCACTGTATAGTTTATGCGTGGGAACCAGCCAGCAGTTCCCATCGCATCTTACTCTTACCTGTCACTACGTAGCATTCAGAATACCACACTTTGGTCAAGTTCTGCAGTGCCCTTGTGATATAAGGTTCTAAGATCGACATCTTTACAATGGGCCTCTTCTTCTTGGCAACAGCAGCGAGTGCGCCCTCCATTCGCTTGGTCTCCGACTTGGCTGCTTGGATTTGGCACACCTCCTCATTCAATAGGCAAGTGATAACGATGTCAAGGGTGAGACCATCGGCCGGAATGCTGTCAAGTGCAATGATGAAAGTGGAGTACGATTCTGGGAGCCCTTCGGTGAGTGCAAGAATGACATCCTCATCTATGACACTAACTCCAGCAGCTTCAAGCTGGAAGGAAGCGTTCTTGACGTCAGAGATCCATGAGACCATTGGCTGGTCATTGCACTTGCGCATGTAAAGGAAACAGCGGCGGAGTGAAAGGCGCGTGGCAAATCCACGGGCCCGGTGACCTTCTCCAGGCTCTCCCAAATCTCCTTTGGGTCATTGTAGCCCGTGTGCAGAAGCTGGGATTTGTCAATGTTCAGGATGATCTTCGTGCGAGCAAGCTGTTGCTTTTTCGTAAACGCACGGACGGCTTTTGAGTTCGGGGAGCCAGTGGGTTGTGTCTCAGTGCCATCGACAATGTCCCACAGATCCTTCTCGACCAGTAGGGCAGCCATATTACATAGCGCCAGTCATTGTAGTTCGTTTCATTGAGTTTTTCGAAGTTCAGGTCAGGCATGGTGGATAAAAGGGGTGCGTACACTTTCGGTAGGTGTAGGCAGAGCTTTCGGTAGGCTCAGATTCAGTGCGCTTTGGGTAGGCGCAGTCGACGTGCTTTCACTAGGCACGAGTACGGTCAACGGTCGGTTCGGCACGCTTTCGTGATGCGTGGCGCACTTCCAGTAGGTGCGACTTTTGGAGGGCAGCGTCTAGACAGATGTGGTGATCCGTTTGTGTTGGGATTTTCGAGGAGAGAGGACGCAAGGGAAAGGGACAGCACCGAGGTGTTGTGGCGGGTTACAAACGGATGGGACAAATACATGTAAACTACCGTATTTGTAAGCTACACGTTGCGCTTGGTATGGCGGTCACTCGATGCCGCTCGCAAAACCGGAAATATCAACATTTACACTCCCTGCTCCTTGCAATAACTGAGTGTTTCTAGATGGGCAACGTTGTCGCTATATTTGCACCCCAGTCCGCAATATCTCAACAGTTTCCACCCAAGTCCAAGTTTGTTCCCGCACGAGATATCCCAGATCTAACAGGGAAGGTGCAGCCACTCGCCTGATATTGTCGTACATTTGACCGGGAATACTAACTAATAGCGGTGCATGCATTAGGTTACCATTGTCACTGGGGGGAACTCTGGAATCGGATATCAGACTGTGAAACAGTTACTCCTCAAGAATGCCAAAGTTTACTTAGCCGCACGCTCAGCGACTAGGTGTGAAGATGCAGTGAAACGGCTAAAGGAAGAGACAGAGGGGAAAGAGCCCGTCATACTGCACTTGGACTTGGCCGACCTGCATAGTGTCAAAAAGGCTGCAGAGGAATTCTTGAGCAAAGAGGAAAGGCTTGATATTCTGTTCAATAACGCGTATGTGGCGTTAAATGCACTGTTCCCTCCGATCATTGATTAAGTGTTGCCTGGTCAAATCCTCCGACAGCGCCGTTATGGCGCCTCCTCCCGACCTCTTAACTGTGCAAGGCTATGACCTCCGTGTGTACATTCAGGACCACCTATCTATATTCTTTGATATTTAACTTCACACATGGCTCTCCAGAGTTTGGTGAGTTTATTTCCTTATTCCCCATGAGCTGATTTAGTCTTCTTGTGCAGGTACCAACGTCCTGGGACATTATTTCTTCACGGTATAAAGTATTACCAAAAGGTCATCAGACAGCTGCTCAGCTCCGCCGAATATACAGACGCTGCTACTCCCTGCGTTGGAACGCTCGACGACTTACCACGAAACTAAAGCCCGTGTTGTAAACACATCATCCGCCGTCCATGATTTCGCACCTGGTAAAACGGGTCTAGACTGGAAGACCATGAAGGGGGTGCGGGGCGCGACGTGGCGATTAAAAAGCTAGGATATGCCCCGCAATGGAAATTATATGGAGCCAGTAAAATAGTGCGTCGATCTCCATTCTCCCTTCAAATAAAGTAAGAGAACTTGTCGGCAGGGCAGTATTTTTCTCTCCAACATCCTCACCAGATATCACGGCGACGTCGTTACGTCATGTGCTGTTCATCCTGGTGCAATTATTGTGAAGTTCGCGCCGCCTTCCATCTTTGGTCATATTAACATAACATAACGAGCCGCTGCAGGTATCTGCTTGGCTGGCAACGATGGATAGCGCATAAAATATGTTATCCAGCACCGTACGCCTTTCGTATTTATTGTACCTGTACTATTTCCTCATGCACGGTCTTATCACCAGCTTCGGTGCATTCACCCAGCTGTGGGCCGGGACAACCCCCGAGGCGGAGGGTGTGAGTGGCAAAGTGAGCCTCCTTATCGCTAACGAAGTGAATGACTTCGCTAAATTTGGCACCTTGTGTGCTAACAATAGTACCTTATTCCTTGGGCTCGTGTCGGGAAAGCAAACCCTCGCGCGGCGAACGAAGCCACTCAGGATGAATTGAAAGGATGGCTGGACTTACAGGTTAAAGAATATCGAAGGATTTGATTGATGTATTTTTTCACATGGAATGGTCAAGATGTCCGCACTAATGTGGTCAAGTAAATTCCGTATATTGGCAGCCGGTAACCCTTCACACCTCGGAGGTTCTCGTCGTCCATGAACTCCGTCTGAATAAAAGTCGGAGGCATCAGAATCAGCCACTGCATGCTGGTGCACGTTTATTTGATATATACAAGGCAAGCCTGCGCTTCGCTTCGGCAGGCATTAGTATTTGCAAATGTCTGGGCAGGAATGTAGATGGGAACAGTTACATTACACTTTCAGGAGAAGTTCAAGTTCGCGAAGAGATCCTCGGTGAAAAAAGAAACGTACGTCAAACGGCGGTCAGCATAAGACAGGGGGACAATACGACGGCGTCACCCGAAAAGCCGACAAAGGCGGGGAAGATAAAGAACGCCCCCGAAATGCCAAGTTGCCCGCGGGGAGGACAGGACATGCTGCCGGTACGCGACCCACACCCAGACCGATATAAGACGGGGTGGAAAAAGGGGGGGGAAGGCCGGGAAGAAAAGGGACTCTGGCCAGCAAGGGCACCGGTTGAGAGAGGACGAAACTGTCCAAGCGGCCAAACCTACGAAGGGCACGGCGGGGACGATGAAGGGCAGGAGGGTGGCGAAAGAAATGAAGGGGGAAGAGGCTCGTCGAAGACAGGGGCAGGCCACGCGCCTAGAAGGGCAAACAGGGAGAAAGATACGGAAACAAACCATAGCGCCAGCGTGCGAGTATGCAAGACAACAACGAAGGAAACCGCCTGGGGATGACAGGGAAGCATGCGGCGCCCGGAAAAGGAGATGGGAACGGGGGGATGACAAAAAAGGTGGCGGGGACATCAGTGAGGGGAGGAGGGGAGGACGGCCAAAGAAAGCAAACGGCAAGAGAGAACGTCAAACAGAGGACGCCCACATAGTAGCGAAGACAGGAAGACGGGTTATGTCGGCCAAGCAGGGGAACAGTTGGAACGGGTGGCAAGGCCTGGCAACGACAAAGGAAACCGCCTAGGTGGGGGATGACAGGGAAGCACGGGCCTGGGAAAGGAGACAGGAACGCGGAATGACAAAAAGGTGGCAGGGACGTCAGTGAGGGGAGTGAGGAAGTACAAGAGAGACAGAGGACGCGCACACGGTGGGCGAGAACGCACGGGAGAACGGGTGACGTCGCCCAGCAGCACTGTGGATAGCGGAACCACTGAAAACCTTTAGTTTCAACCATTGAAATTTCAGTGGCTAAATCACTGCGTTCTGTGCATAATCCACTGAGTTTCTGAGATAAAGCCACTGAATTGTTTTCAGTGGAAAAGTGTTCATACCCGTGACTTTATTTCAGTGTGCATATAGTGAGTTATTATGGTATTTCCATGTTTAAATCATTGGATTTAAGTAGTAATATCATACAAATTCAGTGTTTATATCATGGACACTATAATGAGTTATCACCGAGGTTTCATGGGGTAATCACGGAATGTCGGCTCAAATACACAAATAACTCAGCGTAACAAGAGTGGAAATACCCATGGGTGGCTCCCCGCATTCCCGTGATTTCTTTGCCGTTTTTCATTTGTTAGAGCCTGAGCTAGAAGGCGGATTTTCTGTGACTTGGGCACCCAAAGCCAGCGGAAGATCCAATGAAATATGGTGAAATAGCAGTCTATTTCTGGATGATATTCTAGTAATAACAGGCATATAAGATGTAAAATACCTGCCAAGTCATTGAATTTCTACGGAGATACCATTGTATTCCAGTATCCGGCAGGTCGGGGAAGGCGGCTGCGAGCGTGGCGTGCGGATAGCGCTCCACGAGAGATGTGTCTGTGGTGCACGGCGTCATGGCACGGGGTGGCGGACGCAGACCTGGTGTGGGTGCGGTGGTGGACTGTTGTTGGGGAACGGCCACCGAGAAATACTGCAGCTACCAGTGCAGGAACTTTGCATGCAGCTTTGGGGTGTGCATCTCGTTGACCAATGCCGCGGGCAACAAGAGCACCTAGACGAAGCGCGTGACGAGCGCCACAATGCGTGCGTGCTGCTCCATGTCCAACAAGGCCACGAACTCGGGGTGCAGCATCCACAACAACATCATTCAGAACACCCACAGAAAAAAAAACAGCAGCCAACACACCTTGAGCAGGAACACGCGCAGAACTCACCCATCACGAAGAAGCAGTCAAGCATAACTCGCAGGATCTCCAGTGGCGCATGCATGTCGATCAAATGCTTCACGACTGCGGTTGCAGCTTGCAGACACTAACGAGAGAAAAAGACGCGCATTAGTCCAACCAGCCCATCCCGTCCGCCCCACGCACCATTGCGAAGATGCCCCCCGCCTCGACGCCGCAGCGCTTCAGCGCTTCCATGCCACCTCGAAGCCGAACGAGTACATCACAAGACGCATATAGTAAGTTTACAGCATCGGAAAAAAAAAAAAAAACAGGACGACTCACCGACAGTGGACAAAAATGGACACCACTCATACACGCTCGACACCTTATGCAGCACCAACACGAACAGCTGCGTCGTGTCATCGTCACTTCATCATTCCGCAGTCCCAACACCCCGCACCGCATGTGCTGGCAATCAAGCGTAAGTGCGAGACAGAGCAGAAACGCGCCACAGAAACCGCCCATCACAAAGAAGCAGTGAAGCGCATACCGCAGGATCCCCAGGGCCACATGCACGTCGATCAGATGATTCACAACCGCCATCGCGGCTTGCAGACACTAGCGAGGCACGCTTCAGGCCAGCCATTATCCGCATACACACAAGGACAAATAAAATAAAATAAAATAAAAGCAACATTGGCACGGCAGAGAAAACAGCATGAGAACATAGCAAGCAACTTAGACCCGCCACAATGGGCGGGGTTGGTGTGGATCTGGAAACCAGAGACGGGTTGCCAGCGTGTACCATCCATGGGTGGTCGTGGCAGTAAGAAGGTAAACGAAATGTCACATGATTACATAATCACATTCCTGTTACCACAGCGAACCTATGATCATGAATTGCTGCGTCAGATTCTGTAAATAACCCGTGTATCTACATGTACAATAGTTATTACATAATCCCAGTGGGCCCCTTAGGGACCCACTGTATAGTTTATGCGTGGGAACCGGCCAGTGGTCTCCATCGCATCTTACTCTTACCTGTCACTACGTAGCATTCAGAATACCACTCATTGGTCAAGTTCTGTAGTGCCCTTGTGATACAAGGTCTTAAGATCGACATCCTTTACACCTTTTTGAACTATTCTGAGGTTGATCGCCACGCAACCAACCGATAGTGGATTCGAAGCAATCTTGAAAAAGATCGCTGCGTCGACGACTAAACATCGTTGAGACCCTCCAGTAGACCTTCTACTGTCGGCTGCGAGCATGATGATTCCACGCAGTCGAAGACGGACACGAGCGACGAGCTCGAGGTCACGCCCCAGGCGCAGCCCAGCGACACGACGGCTGACGCTATCCTGGACCAAGAGAACAGGACGATAGAAGACGGAGAGATCGTAGATCTCACCGCCTTCATCCCCTCAGTAGAGGACGAGGAAAACCCCGACCACATCTCGTCAAGCGTGGCCGAGGAAGAGATGACGCCAGGCAATGAGCCGGCGCCGCCCCCCATCTCTCTCTGCCCAAGGACAAAGGAAAGGGCAGAGAAGTCTCGCCGTCGTCAGACGGTAGAGCAACAACGTTGAGGCGGGCACAAAGCCACGACTCAAACCGACGCTCACGAAGTAGAGCGACGATGATCGTCTCTGAAGGAGGACGACGGCAAAAAAGACGAGCCCCAGACGATGGTCAGGACTCAGAATACTTGAGCTCTAGTCGCAAGAGCTCGAGGGCTCACGCCATTGACCACGAGACGGCAGAGGCCCTGAACAAACAGGTGCAGGCTGCGCTGCACCGAAGTACGCTGACGCGCCACAAGCACGATCAGCTGGCATCGCAGCTTGACAATGCCGCCACCGCCCTAATGGCAATCGGCAAGGAACTCCACCAGGTGGAGGAGGTCAGGCTGCAAGATGCAGCCACACTGGAGGACGTCCAGAAAGCCCTCCGCCCATGCAGGGAACACGACGCAACTCGTCCAAGCTCGCGACAGTCCGCAGCCAACGAACGTAGTCGCGACATGGAAGACCCGCGCCGAAAGGAGTGAGACAAGCAGCGAATGCCGCCGCCAGCCGTCCTGGTCGAACAGGATGTAAGGTTCGGGAACGAACCTCAAGAACAACCAGCTGCCCCAACGGACAGCCGTAAAACGATCCAACAGATCGTTAGGGATCAGGTCGCCTCAGAGCCTGACTCTGAAACGACAACCGAGAGCTTAGAGCTCGAAGTCGCACACTGGCAGCGTAAAGAAGCTGCAGCCACGCGCCGCCACACACGGGCACTCGAGTTACTAGCGAAGAACACTGAAGAGACAGTGGCCCACAGCCACACCGCTCAGCTGCCCAATGAGCAGCTCACGCAAGCCGTACAGGACACACGGCAAGCGGGCGCAGCCTACAACAGCAGGCTACGGATCCGCAACGCGGGACTGACCGGGGACACCAGGCACAAAACGCCCCCGGAACCGAGAGCACAAAAGGCTCCCAGTCCCAAGCCCGATCCGGGCCTGGGGCCCGTCAGGGCATATAACAGCCTGCCCCGCGCAGCGTCACAACCGCGTGAGCGATCCATGGCCCCAACGGAAGGCCAGGGAATCCCTGACCAGGCCGACGTCGTACCAATGGAGCCGTACGACGGGATCACATGGATGATCCGCATAGCGTTAGCAGACACCGCGGACACAGACCCGGAGAAGTCTGTGCTAGCGAAAGCCGGCGTAAAATTGGCCCACCCCGAGCCATATGCCGGGGATCTGACCTTGAAGAGTTTGAAATCTTCGTGGCCGCCATCCTACGATGGCTAAAAATGAATTGCCTCCTAGGGCCAACCAGCATTGACATGCAGGTCGGCTATGTGGGCACTCGCCTCACCGGCGAAGCCCAGGAATGGTTCCTTCGAAACGTTGAATGCTTCGATCGCCAGGTCTGCAGCTGGACACTGGAAACCGTGATGCAAGGCCTTCAAAAAAGGTTCCTGCACACACTGACGTACCATCACGCATCGAATATATTCAACGCGGTCATGCAAGGCATGAAAACCGTTCAGGAGATGCTGAACGAGCTCACGAAATACGCGGCACGTATGATACAGCCGCCAGACGAGTACACGTTCCGGAGACAGTTCGTATCGGCGCTGCGCGAAATGCTACACAACGAGGTCCTCAAAAAGGGCTATAATGCCGAGAGCAGGTCAATAGAGAACTCTTCGAGACGGCCCGGATGATCGAGGAGGCATCACAATACAATATGGGGATGCACCGCGCAGAAAGCGCAGCAGCAACGGCAAGCGCTGCCCAGCTCACAGGGAGCAAGCCGTTGACACAACCGGGCCTGACCAGGCCCAGCCTGTTTGCAAGAAGCGGAACAGGACAACGGCTACCGCCCTCACGCCCAGCACAAGCTGGACGCCCGCCTGAAGCTAAACAGCCTCAAGCGTCAGGGTCGTCCCCACGACCTGCCCCACCGACGAAAATGTTGGGCCGGCCTAACGATAGGCCCAGCGGCAGCCAAAGCAACACCACATGCTTTGAATGCGGCCAACCTGGCCACAAGAAGGCAGAGTGCCCCAGCTTAGGTCCAGTATAAGGACAGCGGCCGTGAGGCACGACGGTGAAGCCGAGGATCCGGAGACGGATCTTGGTAAAATTCTCTTCAACAAATTGATGAAGAGGGGGAGGGTGATCCCCAACCCAACGACACTCCAGACAGCGGAGATGCGCCCACTGAAGAATGGGACCCAGAGCCGTCCCAATACTATGAATGGGACGAGGAGGTGGAAGACACAACCTACAGGTCCAGCGCGATCAGATTCACACTGGAAGACGAAACCACCATGAAGGTTATGGCGGCACGCACGTCGGTCACGCCAAACAAGGTGGCCGAGCCGGTGTATCACCACCGAAGCAAACACAGGAGGCGGCCAACGCGTCCGCGCAGTGAGAACCGGACCCTATCGGGGTACTGGGAAATAAATGGCGTAAAAGCCCACTGCCTGCTAGATAGCGGCAGCGAAGGGGTACTGCTGTCCCCCGAATTCACGTGAGCTACAGGATGAAGCCATTCTCCCTGGAGCAACCAATCGCGCTGCAGCTAGCCTGCATAGGCAGCCGTTCCATGATCAACTATGGAAGAACACGACCATCAAGTTTGGTCGTGGGACATATGACGAATATTTCGACATAGCAAACGTCGAATATTACGATGCGATCTTAGGGACACCGTTCCTAAGGATTCGGCATAACCCTGGACTTCTCGAGCCCAGGGACGATTCGCAAGGGGAACGAAGTGATCCCCACGGGCAAG